>WBMZ01003798.1:280421-532400 GCA_013400975.1 Atrichornis clamosus
GGGCAGGCACTTTATCTGGGCAGGCATTGGGTTTTATCTGGGCAGGTACTGGGTTTTATCTGGGCAGGCACTGGGTTTTATCTGGGCAGGCACTGAGTTTTCCCTATGCATTTGCTGTCAGGTTAATTCTTGGTGGCTGTGTTGTCACTGGATTCAAATTCCACACTTTTGAGCCCTTTCTCTTGTGCTCTGCAGCCTGGTAGAAATCTCCCTTCAGACTGTCAAGCCACGGGCTCATCAACTCATTTAAGACCTAACTCAAGTTCTTTTATGCTTTTTCCCCACCCTGCCTAATCTCAGTTTATTCTTGCTTTATGTGCTTATCCATGAGCTTCGCGAGGGGCTTGTTTTCCTGCCTGGCTCAGTGTTTGACTCTGGTGAAAGGCACTGTATTAAATCTGTAATAAAGTGTGTGTAAGCGATTCCTGTCACACTCTGCACCAGGGAGCACAGCCCATTATGCAAATGGTCAGTGCAGGCTTCCTATAAACTGCACATACTCAAAGGGCACTGCCTTTATTTTACCACCAGCCAGCTCAGACATGGGGAAGGAATAGAGAGGATGTGGAAAGGAAGGTGCTTTCCATCAGGTTCTTGCATTTTGTTCCTCTCAACAAGTGAAAACACCCCCAGGAGGCATAGCAATGGGTTATTATCTCCAGTTTAATACTGGCTCTGGCTGATGGACTAAACTCAGTGAAATTCTTTGTCTCCAAGTCCGCTGGATTTAGGAGGTTGTAAGAGAAAATGTTTCAGCCTCATTAGCTGGGAAAGCAGCCAGTGTTGTGTGGGCTGCAGTGGGGGTTTCCAACCCTGCGAGGGCAAACTCTGCTCTTGATTCTGGTGCTGCAGGACTGAAAGGTGGAGAGCAAGGTCAGAGAAGCCCACTGGTGTTCTCATCCCCCCACAGCCAGGTAACCCTGACCTGCCAATGTGGCTGCAGTGGCCCCGATATTGCACAGATCTGCTCTTAGCTACTCTTCAGCAAATTGAGCCAAAGGCACGATAGCAAATTCCTGATGCACAGTCCTTAACATCCACAGTGGCTTCCAAACTGCCTCATCCAGTCAGGAAAGAGAATCATGGGGCCCAGGGAATTGCTCAAATCTGCTCACGTTCAGTGTGATGCACACCCACAACAAATCCTTCAGCAGTGGCCCATGATTAGACACGTAAGTGATTGTCCACTGACGAGTTCCAAGTAATGGACACATTTGAGAGAATGACAATCTGCTGGCAGATAGTTTGCAAACAGAAAAAGAGATAAAATTCGTCAGCTAAATGATTCATTATGGCTTCCTCTGACTTTTTCATGGCAAAAAACAAACTGTGCATAGCTCCACCAGGCAATTTCGGAGCTTTGCATTTTCTCCCTGTGATTGTCATGCATATAATATCTTATTACATTTGATATTAATGGCAGAGTTGTGCTCAGGTACTGAAAATCCATATGGCCTCTATAATATTTACAGTATGACAAAGTAATAAGTCACAGCGACGGCCTGCTGTCGTGCACTTCCAGCATTTCCTGCCAAGCCCAGGCAGAGGGAATGTTTGTTGGGAGAGTCTGGCTTTTGATTAGTTGGATTTGTGGCTTTTGGTGGGGGAGTGTGAGGGTTGCTTTGCATGTGCTACCACGGCACGAAGGCTGAGAGCAGAGGAATGGCTCAAGTGTGGCTCGATGGCTGTGGTTGATTTTTTGGGCTCACTGCTGGTTGACAAAGCAGGTGGAAAACCCCATGAGGATCCCTCACTCTGGTGGGGCCGCCCTGTGCGTGAAGGGGGGAAAGGGAAGGGGTGCTTCCTGCTGCACTGCTGGACGTGGGAGCATCACTGAGCTGCTGAAACTGTCTCAGGAAACAAGGCTGTGACCCTGGAAGTGCTCAGGAGCTGTGGAGACCAGCCAGGAGCGAGGGCAGTGCTGCAGGCAGGGTGCAGATGGTTGTCAGTGGCATCCTGGTAATACACCTGCCAAGCAATGGACAGAGTGTGAAGTTTATGCTGTCAAGAATGGGGATAAAATGAGGATGAGAGTGAGAGTTTGAGCAAAGGTCTAGATCTGAGAAGGGAAAAAAATAACCCAAACCCTGAGATTTATATGCAGCTTGGTAGAGCTGTGTGTGACCTGGGAGGGGAGGGAAAAGGGGGAGGTCGGGGATGACTGACAGGGACTGCACCTCAGCAATGGGAAGGAAATTGCTGTTGTGAACAGGAGGCAGAGATTGGAGGCTCCAGACAGTCTTGGGGAAAAAGGTCAGGAAAACACAGCAACAAGAGGAGCGTGGCTCCAGCTCCAGCTCCCAGGGAGAGTGAGCAGGGGAAATGAGCAGTGGGGCTGTGTCCTCGTGACCCCCAGGCGTGGTGGGTGAGGCACCTGCTGCTGCTGTTCCTACAGAGCCATGGGAAGCAGTCCCCACACCTCTGTGCCTCACAGCTGTGTTTATCCTTTCCTGCCTTCAATTTGAATCCCAGAAAGTCAGCCCTGCCCCACAGAGCCTGCAGAGATGCTGAGTTCCACCACTCTGGCCAGGGCTGTGTGATTCCTCCCTTCTCCACTCTCCCTTTCCCATGCAGATGGGGTTTTGTGCCATGTGGGACAAAAACCTGCTGGTATCTGCCACTTAGGCGTTGCTCTCATTTCCAGCTAGAAGATTTCTTACAATGATGGGAACTTACAAATCTGGAAAACTGCAGAGACTGTTTCTTGGGGCATGGAGTGGAAATGGGATCTCCTCCTCCAGGATGTGATGGCCTTTTCCAGAGGGCAGTTTAATCTTTTAGAGACAGATGAATATGAGACTGGGTAATCTGGTAATACAAGCAGAAGATAAGAGAAGAAGGAGAGAATTTCAATAAAGCAACTGAAAGTAAAGAACCTGGAGCTGCTGTAGTTTCCCTTCAGAGTCTCTGCCTGATGAACCTGAGGCAGAGGTCACCCAGGGCAGGTGAAAAAGTGCTGGTTCAAGGGCAAAACCTGTTTTATAATAGAGTAGCCAGTCCGTTCTCTCCTTCAGTTTCACACTGATGTGCCTTTACAGCTCAATTGCCTCTCCCCAGCCTAATTCCCCCATTTTTCTTTTCAATAACTCTGACCCCTCACAGCTCTCAGGCTCTGTAGTCTTGGTTTTATTTCCTACATGTTCTCACCTTGTTCTGCACTCTTGAACAGACTCTTCCTTTCCTTGGCAAGAGCTTGCCTGGGACCTGAGCTATGAGTCTGTGTTGGTTGCCAGTAAAGGCAGGGATTTCATCCGGGCTGGGAAAGGAAAAGGATGAGGGGATACCCAGCACTGATTTCTGCTTTCCTTGCACTCACCTCTCAGTGACTATCGGGGTAGCAGCACTGAAAACCACCTGAAAGGGTCCCTGTGAGAGAACACATCACTCAGGGCTCCTGTGCTGCCACACTCCCCCACCTGCTGCAGCCCTTGGGACAGGGACGTTTCCCACGGAGAGCCCAAGGGTCACCACGTGGGTGAGTTCTGGAAGTGTCACTTTGCCGTGTCCAACACGAAATCCCTCTGCAGGAGAGCCATTGTCTGTAACCCCCTCAGCAAAGTGGAGCCCTTAGGGCTGTTTTTATTCTAGTAGAGATGTCACATCTGACAGTTGCTGTCACCCTATGATTAGACCAGCAATCAGCCCCAGCTTCTTTTGATAGAATATGAGCCCTGACTGATTAACAGAGTGGCCTTTGGCCTCAGGTTAATAACAGATTTCACAGCACTGCTACGGAGTAATTATTATTTAAAAAGGTCTTAGTGGAAGTTTGATATTCTCCTACAGGCTTCTGTCCATCTGAATGCAGAACTGGGAAGTAACAATTACAGGCATGAACACCAGCCCAACTGGAGGTCTCCTAGTGCTGATATATCAGTATTCTTGGTGTGTCTGTCACATCTCTGTGTAGATGAACCAATGTATCGTGTTTGCTGCTTTTTGTGACACCTCAGTGTATTAATCAACCCAAGTATAAAGTTGTCTCAGTCCCTCAGTTATTGGAGTTATCAAGTTATCCTGTGTATCAGCTTCCTCCATCTGTTGGTTGTCTCACAGTGAGGTCCCCTGGAGGGTTTGTCTTCCAGGTGTATCTCATTCCCTCACTTTTGATTGCCAAGGAGATACCAATCTCCAAAGCATAATCTTGTCTCTTTTATTTAGTTATCTATCAGTTTTCTGGGTGAGTCTTTTGCCTTGGTGTCAGAAGCAGCACAGATTAGTGAAGGTGCTGTGCTATAAACACAGAGATCAATCAGCTGCAGACCACTGACTGCAGCCCATGGGCCACAGCTCGAGAACTGCAGATCTGAGCTCTTTATGGCTCACCAAAACACCCTGATGCCTCAGGCTGCAGCGCAGGAGTCTCACACTTCTCCAGCCTGGTACAGGAGTGCTGGTGCTGTCATGTCTCGCAGGGTGACCTGTGAATGAATAGTCACTGTAAAGACCAGATTGTTCAGGGATAGATCTGAGATTCTGTTCAAAACCAAGTCGCTTGAGTGTCTTGGATGTCCGAGTGACATATCCAGAGTGATGTATTGAACCGGGAGCTTAAGCTTGGCTGAAAGTTAATGATTCACTGTCCTCAGTCTTGCCTATGGCTGCACTTGGCAGAGAAATGCTCAAGGGATGCACTTAAGGAGTTTATTGGGAGACCAACAGGAGGCTTGCAGGGAAATAGAGAACTAAATTTGGGTCTCCTAGTTCTCAGGCCAGCTTCCTTTCATGTGTCATCCTTCTTTTCCCGATTTAAAAAAAAGGAAAATGGAGCAGCAGTGCCTATTTGACCAGTTGTGGATATCTCAGAATCCAGACCCAAAGATGAGAAAATGGTCCTCTAATGCCAGTAGAGAAGCTATGGCAATTTCTTCTCCTACATGCTGAAAGAACCTCATTGAATGTGTGCCTTTACCTGCAGACCTCTGCAGCTGAGCAAATGTTTTTGCCAATTAAAGAGTTTCCTGCTGCTGTAGTTGATCCACACAAATGGAAATAGAGGGGAGGCGTGGAGGAAGGAATCATTAAATCAGCGGAACAAAGGCATGAGGGCAAGTTAAAAGACCTGATCTGAATAAAGGAAGCTTCTCAAAATACCAGCTTCTTTGTCCTGCCTGTCCTTCATCCATCCAATTCTCCTGAATGCTGTGGAGAGGCTTTGTCATTCTCAATGACATGGCGGGAGGAACCGGTCCTTCAGCACGCTGCCTAAAATAGCAGCAGGCGAGGGACAAAGTGCTCCGAGGTGCAGCTCAGTCTATGAATGCTCAGGATTTCAGGGCCAGATCTGGATTGCTCAGCCCTCACACACAATCAGCTTCCTCATCACAGTGCTCTGAGTTATGCCCCGTTCAGGGTGGCCCCTCCGTCATTGCCTGTTTCAGGTGAGGTGGGGTGTGTTGGGCAGGGGAGGTACCAACACCACAGCAGTGTTGCAAATCAGGCCCAAATTTCTAGGATGTCTTTAGAAGTCTTTTGTACCCCTGATGAGGTTTGAATCCCATTTTGCTCATCTGTGACATTCCTCACCCTTTAGACAGTCACTCCACGTCCTCGCTTCTGTCCAGGTTCTTGTACAACGTTCATCACCGTGGTGTTTGTGCAGCTTCCACTGCGTGGCTGGGTGATTTAGCAGTGTCTGAGTACTGAGATCATAGCAGCTGTACATTTATATTATCAGAATTTCCCCGACGACTTCCATCCTTTTTCTTCCATCCTTTCCTCTCCTCTTTATCTAGCAATTCACCTCTGGGGTCCGAGGGAGACGACCGGTGCGAGGAACCCAGCCTGAAACTGCCAGTTTAGGAACTCTGATTGAGTTACTTTCCCATAACTATGAAAATCAAACCTCCAAAACTTGCGTCTAGGACATTGCAACATGCCCTGAGTCGCAGTGTCAGCAGCCTGCAGTTCTGGTACAGGACTTTCTGTCCTCACAAAACAGCTGCACCAGAGGCCTTTATACCCCACGTTGGTATTTACAGGGATGTCCTTCCACACCACAAAGCAAACCTTAAGCAAGGCAATCATATTGCTCCCACAGACCTTCTCCCCTCCATTACCCAGTACATGCTTTGTGCACCTAAAGCGTTGCTCAGGTGTGTGTGGACGGAATGAAATCAGGCTGCTGAAGCCACTGTGTTTCAGATGGATAGAGCAGACCATGGAAAACAATGTCTTTGTGCCAAATTCCTGCAAAAAATGAGATGGAGTTAATTTTTCAGTCCAGTGGAAGATCATAGGATCATAGAATGTGTTGGGTTGGAAGGGACCTTGAAGCCCATCTCATTCCAAACTGTCCTGCCATGGGCAGGGACACCTCCCACTATCCCAGGGTGCTCCAAGCCCCGTCCAACCTGGCCTTGGACACTTCCAGGGGATCCAGGGACAGCCACAGCTTCTCTGGGCACCCTGTGCCAGGGCGTCCCCACCCTCACAGGGAACAATTCCTTCCCAAAATCCCATCTAACCCTGCCCTCTGGCAGTTTGTCCTGTAACTCCAGGCCCTTGTAAATGGTCTCTCTCCATCTTTCTTGTAGGCTCTCTTCAGTCTCTGAAAGAGCACAATTCAGCCACCCTTAAGCCTTCTCTTTTCCAGGCTGAACAAACCCAACTTTCCCAGCCTTCCCTCACAGCAGAGCTGCTCCATCCCTCTGATCAACTTGGTGGCCTCCTCTGGACCTGCTCCAACAGGTCAATAAGATATGAAAGTCCAAATCCAACAGATACTTCATTCTGGAAGGTTCTGCTAGAATTTTGGGGTTTTTTGCCAACCCATGAGCAGATCCCAGCAGGTCCCTGGTTTGTAACCACCACTGCTTCCTGACCAGCACAAGGGTTAACTGGACCTCGCTGTGGAGGGACAGCCCTGTGTGCATAAGCCATTTCAAAGTCTCTGAGCATTTATCATCGTTCCTGTCTCTCAGCTAATGAGCAGCTAAAGTGATTTTCTATTGCTTGTAATTCACCAAAATTGTTCTAACTGTTCAAAGAGCCAAAATTGACAGGCTAATGCAGCTGCCCGCCTGACTGTCTCAATGGCTCATCGAAGGGTGAGCTGATTGCTGCCTCGGTGATCAGCAGAGGTGCTTCAGACAACATCATTTCAGTAATACATCAACAATCTGAAAGCTGAAAACAAAGGCCAGAGGAGAGCAATCATCAGTCACGATGCAATGCTTAAGGCTAAAATAGGTCAGGGCTGAATACTAAAGAGTACGAGGAAGCAGAAAAGTATTCCCCTATTCCCTATTTTTCTTTTTCTCTCTGTGTCAACCTCCAGGCAGGATCCTGGTGGTTCTGGACCTTTCCGTCACTCAGCAGACTGGATGAAGGTGGAATTGAGGATAGAGTTTGTTGTTGCTCTGAGTCAGTTTGTTGTTGCCCTGGTAGGTTTTGTTGCTGGATCTCGGAAGACTGAAAGGCAGAAGAGCAGGCACTGGCGACAGACGAGTGCCCTGGAGAAGAGTCAGCCTGAGCTGAGTCCTGCGGGTGTCAGAGCCAGTGTTTGCTGCCCACTCCCCTTCTCTCAGTCCCAGGAAATAGGGCAGCTTCAGGAATTAAAGTTCTCAGGGATGCAAACCAGAGGTCCCCAAGCATTTGCATCCCAAGTCACACTTTACCACTAAAACCTCCAAAACGTAAACCTGGCTTAAGAAACCTGAGATTTTGTGTTTGCAGATATATTTATATATACATATATGCATATATTACCCATATAGCTGTATGGTTGCCCAGAGGACTTGAGGATTTTTTAGGAAAAAACCTAAAAAGCCTGTATTCAAGTTCTCACTTGGTTGTAGAAGCTGAGGTTTTCTGAGAACTCCTTAAATGATTGAAAGATAGAAATAAAAAAAAAAAAGCACTGGGAAAACTGATGCTACAGAGAAGCCGAACTGTGGGTTTTAGCACTCTGGATCTAACTCTTTTTCCTCCTAATTCCTTTTCTTGCTGAGGACATGAGTAAGCAAGCAAACCTGGTGTTTGTCCAGGTGCTCCACTGCAAGCTCAGCGGAGCAGGAGATGCTTTTTCATCTGCCTCCTTGCAGGCATAGGTGTCTTTACTGGGAGGGGAAGTGTCTGCCAGTGTGGCTTTCAGGATGGCTGGGACTCAAAAGCTTTCTCGCATCATCAAGCCCAGACCCCAGGGAAGTGATTTTTACATGGAGCTTTTGCATCCAGCCCTCTATATCTGAGCTAGACAGCTTGAAACCTTGAAATACGGCAGCAATTCCTCTATGTCCAGTCCACTCTCTCATCATCGTTAAGCTCAACTATAGATGAAATTTGAAAGGATTTATCCAGCCACTCTCATCAAAGCCAGCCTCTAAAGAGAGCTCTGAGTGTTTACCCCATGCTGTGTTTATTTATTCACCAAAAAACTTCTTTGGAGTACAAATTAGGTTTTGGACCTAATTTTCAGTGTGTGCTTTGTCACGTGTGTGAAACCTGAGTCTGCCTGAGCTGACCACAGGGCTGTCTTAGCAACTGCTGCCTTGGCCTCAATGGAGGGGATAATTACACTAATTTATTCAAACTTCAGAGGTGGCTGAGGGACAAACCTTGTGCTTTTTCAAACCAGAGATCCTGGATTCAATTTTTACTATTGTGACCCAAAAGCAGGCATCATGCTGTGACTTGCAGTGGGTAAAAATAGCCAGGAACATATAGGATCAGATTCCCTGTGGCAGGAACACGAATTACTTGTGCTACACAGATGCTGGGGATCTTCAGATACCATATGGCTGGTCTGTACAAACAGAATGTAAAGCATGAAGAGACTGTAGCAAAGGTGGGATTTACACCCCTATCTTCTGAATCCCAGGAGAAAGTGCTGACTGTGGAGGAAGTTAAATAGCCCCACTAATTGCTTTTCTGGGAATTGTTTGTACTAGTCCTGATTTTAGTGATGGTTGAGGGCACTCAGGAGATTCCTTGGGGGACTTATTTATGTGTTATTCTTCCTCAGTTTTTAATGCAGAGGATGGCAGATCTGGAAGCTGGATTGCTGTAGAATTACTGATTTAAGGAACCTACCTTGCTCTGTTGACTACTGAGTGAACCTAAAGATTTTGCTCTCACTAGCCTAGAGCAAAGAAGCAAAGTTGCCAACATCTTCCTCATTTATTCACAGAATAAAGGCCTCTCATGGCAATTAACCACATCTCCATCTTCTTTGGCTGGCTTGTTTTTCTATAGCTGTGTTCATAAAATATCTATAACCAAAGAGAGAGAGGCAGAAAAGACAGGAAGCTCATCTCCTTTGGAGATTTAAATAGAAAGGATGCTTAGATTTAAACAAGTGTCCCCATATCCAATAGTGACGCATTAAATCACTGAAGTTTCCATAACTCATACAGCATCTCCATGGAGATGTGCACCATATGGAGTTAATTAGTAGAACAACAAAACAATCAATTAGTTCCTTAATTAGTTTTACTAAGAAATAATAACAAACACAAACAATTTATCCAAACAAATACCCAGGCCACAATGATGGTTTAATGGCCTCGGTGAAGCTGGCTCCATGCTGAGCCCCTCAGTGCTGCTGGGATTGATTTTGAGGATATTGAGGGTAAATGTTAGCTTTGGTCCAGCCAAAATGTTTTATCAGTATGATCAATTATTTACAGTATTAGAACAGAGAGAGGAGATTGCTGAGAGGTTTTCATTTAAAAACGGCAGAAAAGAGAGGGGAAAGGAAACCTTAAGTAATAAGGTTGCATCAAGCCAGTATTTAACCTGGAAGGGATGTGGGGGGATTAAAACAACAGGGATTTGCTGCAGTATCATTTGATCCTAGAAATAAATTTACTTTCTGTACTTTATCCAGATTGGTATTTTTGGTACATACATTACTTGGAGGAGACTGAATCAGGAATGCACAGATCATCCATTAACTCAGACACATCCAAAACAAAGCAATGATGGGAAGAGGGATATTGGCAATGAAGTAGTTGGATACAGATCATGGAGGTCAGAATGTGCAAGGGGAATTGGCTGGGGTTTTTGTGCTGATATGTTTCAAAGATATTTGTATGAGAATTTTTTTTGCATGAAGGGAGACATCTGTACATATCACACCTGACTTCTACTGATATCGAGAAGGACTCGAGAGCTCTGGAGAATGCATTACCTATGCCACAAAGAAAAGGAAATATCAAAATTAGCTCCTTTGCTGCACTCAGGGCTGTGATTAATTGCTTGTTAACAAGATGTTCAAAGTACAACGATTTATCTGAGTTTGATCAGGCAGATTATGGGATATAACATTTTAATAAATTCATTGTGACTATAGATATATGTTAAAATGATAAATAAGCCAAGCTACTATAGATGTTTTAGATCCAATAAAGCTATTTTTAGAACGTGTTTATGTGATGGGCTAACCCATTATTTACACAGCTGAATTTTTATGAACTAATAATTTTCTTTAAAAATAATGCCCAGACTTTAGAATGGTGTTTTATTACTATCATCTTCCCCATAATTCTTCTTTCCCCGATAAATAGATCTTTTTGTTAAAAAAAAAAAAAAGAAAAGAAAAGAAAAGGAAAGAAAAGAAAAATCCTATTTTTGCAGCTTTGGAGGAGGCTCAGCCCTTGCAGCCAGAGGCTGTGTGGGAATGATGCTCAGGATGCAGATTGTGAGCAGTCGTACCCGGAGGGGACACATCTGGCAGCGTTCTGTGGGGGAAACTCATGCACTGAACAGTCTGTCCCAGCTGGGACACGACAGCGGGGGACCAGGTACTGAAAAGTGCTGGCAGAGGGAAATGCAAACTCTTGTGGAAGTCATCAAAGCCACTCTCAAGCTGCAGCCTCGGTTTCTTTGCCCACGGAAGGGTGTGTGGATATTTGGGTCTGTGTCTGAGTGTTCCTGTTGAATCAGGGAGCAGAACGGAGCCTCTGATTGTGCTCTGGCTTTAGCAGCTCCCTTTCCCACCCGAGCAGGCTGGAGGTGGGTTTCCAAGGCAGCCTTTTTCTCAGGGAACTGGTTCAGGACTGACTGCCAGCCTGGTGAGGAGGAGGTGGCACTACCAGCTTTGTTTCTGGTGCACTGCCTGTGGCTGCTGTCCCTGAAGATGCTGATTTAAGAAAAAATCAATCCCTGCTTTCCAACCCTCAGTACCTGTGGCTTCTTTGCAGCACCTCCACTTTGCTCCGCTCCTATTTTTTGTACCTATTCTAACCTTGTGGATACATCTTATTATTATTTTGCCAAAGAAGAGGAATAAAACGTCATTTTCAGGTCTGTGTAAACTAATTCTTCGTCTCGGCTTTATCCTGCAGGCATCACGAGGTGTTCCAGACACACAGCCACCCTCTTCTGCACCCCAGCAGCTTCCAGTTGGGGGCTGAGAAGCTGAAGATAAATCACTGCTTGCAGCCAGGCTGCTGGTTAGAATGTAAATGTCTAAACTTTGAGGAAGTGACCTCTGTTAAGTGGTTTAATGCAGTCTGTTGCCAGGAGCTCATGAATTCTGTATTACAGCAAGTAGTTCCATGAGATTGCAACTATCTTACTAATAAAACAACCCCAACATATTTATCACAATAACGCAGACACAGAGGAAGTATAAATATCTTTGATACTGGGAAATGAACTGGCTGCCCATAGGCATCCTCTTTGCTTTATTGATTTAACCCTTCACAGGTGTCTGTCAGGGACTGGCGCAAAACTGGTGCAGGGAAAGAGCTTTAAAAGGATTAAACAATGATGCTGTGTGTCTGCACAACATGCTTGGTTCAATGGCATTCAGAATGTTTTACAGGTGCTACCAGAAGGCCTACAGGTTGGATGTGACAAGTGTTGCTTCATCAGCTGCCAAAATGCAGCTGTTTGTGAATCTGAGGTACAGCAAACTCGATTTCTTCACTGTGCAATATATTTAGGAGAGGGAGTGAAGGAGAAAACTGTGTCCAGCTCAGGCACTGTGAATAATTCCAGGAGGCAGGACGCTGAAGCTGTTGTTTGACTCAGGCCATCAGGCCCAGCACAATCCTTGGGATCACCTCGGGTTTTCTGAGTCCATATCAAGACCCTGCTGGCCACATGATCTCAGGTGGGTTGTAACTGGTCTAAGCTGCCAAAAAGGGAGAATAATGCCGAGAGAAACCATGACTGCCCCATCCCTGGAAGTGTTCAAGGCCAGGTTGGACGGGGCCCTGAGCATCCTGGTCTAGTGGAAGGTGTCCCTTGGCAGGGACGATCTTCAACATCCCTCCAAACCAAACCATCCTGTGATTCCACGATCCTGTGGCAAGTGACCTCCTGGGAGCGCAGTAATGCCTGGCGGGTGTGGAGGGGTCTGCTACCAAAGCCTTGCTCCCAGTGACCTCGGTTTCCAGCCCACCCCGTCGCTCCCCATGACACACCAGGCCCTTCTGGGTTGCTCCGGAGGGCCGCAGGCCCGGCGGGCACTTGCTGAGCACAGGCAGCACTCAGCGCGCCTCAGACCAGGTGCCTCTTGCCAGCACTAACCCCGTCTGGCCTGAGACCATGGTGGTACCAGGTGGATTTTAGAGCACATGGATACGGTCAGGCAGAGCTGATTTCTCCGTTCCTAAGGGATTTAGGACAGGGAGACTTAAAAGTTATGGTGCTCTAGCTAAAACCTCTTGTGTGTGATCAAGTCTATGTGATAAAGATAGCCATGTTCTGGAGTGATAAAAGCCTAATTTCACGGGCCATCCACACTGGTTTTCTTGAGATAGATAATGTTCCTACCACACACATCTCCCCATCTTCTTTTTTATTTTGGTTAAGATCTCCCTTTACTTCTTTTTAAAATATGAAGTAAAGTGTTGGAGATGCTGTAGAAGCAGCACTTTTTAATGGTCTTTTTACCCCAAAAAAGGTCTTCCAATATTTCAAGCACCGGCAAACTTTGGAGAGAAGAAAAAAAAAGGTTTTTGAGTTTCTTTTCCTTTGAAATATGGACTGGATACAGAGAGTAGAAGGTCAGTGCTGCAGTGGCTGAGACAGCAGGGGAGGAGAAAAATGTCAGGGCTGCTTTTTATTGTTTTTATGATACTACTTAGACCCAATAAAACGTGTCAATTTCAGATATAAACAAGTTGAGAAAAAATGTGATAACATTATTGCCATGTGGGCTGTCCTGCTGAGCCACATTTGTCCCCACACCTTCACTCTGGTGGGTGCACAGACCCTCCCTCCAGTGTGGGGGAATCGTTCTCAGAGTGTCTGTGGTGCTTGATGCACGGATTTTTACTCTGTATTTATTTGCAGTGGGAGAATGTTTTCAGCTGTGAAACTCCTGTGAAATCAAGATTTCACTGCATGTTGAACTTCACGCCCTCTGAATAACCGGGGTCCTGTTCCAGAGGTGCTCTGCAGGCACGTGGAGCTTCAGCTGGAACCTGTGCTCAGCACGCTTAGGGCACCAATCCTGCAACACACGAGGCACTCCCCTACTTCTGACAAACGTGAGCCACCCTCCTCGCTCCTCCCTCTCTGCTCCTTGAGTGTGGCGGGGTCACAGAATCATAAAATCACACAATGGTTTGGGTTGGAAGGGACCTTAAAGCCCATCTTGTTCCAAGCAGGGACACCTTCCACTAGACCAGGCTGCTCAGAGCCCCATCCAGCCTGGCCTGGCTTCAGAGCAAGCAAGAGAAACTCAGTCTGCACATTAACCTCGAATTCACACGTGAGCAGAGCCTGCTGGCTGGGAAACACATCCCAAAATCAGACCTGTGTGCATGACTTCAGAGTGGCTTTCATATACCTCTCCCACCTCTGGCTTGGAGGGACCAGCTGCCCTGGGCTGTGCTGTACCGTGGTCACTGCAGCGTTGCCCCAGAGGGGTGGGAAGGGGCAATGCCAGGGAGAGCCTGCAGAGACAAGAGGGAGATTAAATCTCTCTCATTTGCCTGTTTTTCACAGCCTGCCCACAGATGTGCATTTACTCAGCCACCCTTCCCAAGGGAAATGCCGGCTCAGGACACTACAGCCGTGTTACAAAGGGAACGTGCGTCCTGATAGAGATGGAAGTGTAATTAAAGTGCCTGGTAGGGGATTCCAAATCCACCTGAACTCACCACGACCGTGTCATCACAACTGGAGACTTCTGAGTCTCAGAACTTGTCTCTCCCTTGCCTGATTTTTAATTTTTTCCCAAGGCTCTTAGACTGATGAAACCTCAATTATCTTAAACTCAGAGCTACGCAAACTGAGACAGCTGTCTGAGGACACAACTGCTCTTGCCCATTTAGATCAGACACTTTCTCTCTAATCTTTTCAGATTTTTCTAACATGCACTTTATTTTTTAATGTCCAACTTTTTTTTGCCCCCCTGGAGCTGCAATCTTCTCCAGCACTGACAACAAAAATCCTTTTACTGTCTCTGTCCGTGCTGTTTTCCCAGCTCAGGGACATCTGCAAAAAGAAGCAGTCCCACTGCAGACTGATCTCTCTTTGCATAAATACAGTGGTTATGGAAAGGTGTTCATTCCATTTCCCACAACCTGTCATGTTGACTTTATAATGAACCGGTTACTCAGCTCTGGAAAGCAGATGGAAACCTCTCCTGACAGCCCCTGTCAGAGGAATAGGCAAAAAGAAGGAGAAAAGAATTGCTGGATATGAACTCCTGGTACTTATGTGGACAGTGGCAGGGACTGAGGGAAGATGCAGGTTTTGAATGGGATTTAAAGGCTTGATCAATCATACCAGTGATGGAAATGCTGCCATCAAATAATAACAAAAAGATATGTAACTGGTTTTATACCATGAGTTATTTTGTTCCCTGGCAAAAGCAATGCAAAGGTGGTGTTTTGGAAACACACTCAAGCAGCAGGTAATCAGTCTATTTACATACTCCAGGCCAAAGGGAATACAAAATCCCCGAGGAAACGGCAGAAAAGAGCGTCAGGAACACTGATCTAATCTCTGGTGTTCTTGGCTGCACAAGCCAGGCTGTTTGATAGACATCCATATATATTGCTTGTCTCCTCTTTCAGCCACGGCCTCACACCACATCTGTCACCCTGCTGGTCCCTGGTGACAGACAGCCCTGCCGAGAATGCCCTGCAGCTTCCTCACGTCAGGATTGTCTTTCCCAGGCTGTACCAGTTTGGTTTTCTCCGGGGACAGGGCACGGAGCTCCCAGAGAGCTGTGCTGGCAGCATGGGCAGCTGCTCAGCCTGGCACATCCCGAATGGGATGGAGTTTTGCAGGGGAAGAACACGCTCTCTGCGCATGATTATAAAAATCTGGGCACAACAGGAGGTGATAGACCCTCACCTAAGAGTTTGAGCTTAGTTTTCCAGGGAATTGAGATGCCTGGGAGAGTCTAGCCACCTCTCAGACCCCACGTAACAGCTTCCAAACCTCTTGGCTTGTGTCAAGCAAGCTTGGCAAATGGGTCAAGGTCTCAAAAAATTTAAATTCCTGTGGATATCGGGAAAACAGATGGATGGAGGAGAGGAGGAGCCATAATAATAACCTCAGGCTGTAGTGTTAGCCCAGCTCTTATTAGACATCAGCAATTTTAAAGGGGCATTGAGTCCTGAGACACAAATCCTTCAATTATCCAGTTTCCTTGCTTCTGCTGCTCAGGGAGCCGCTTCTTTAATCTGGCATTGTTTCTGAAATTTAAAACCCTTAGGAGAGCTTCCAGGCACTTTCATTCACGCTAAACACACTCTTTTTTCCCCCCTCCCCGATGATATAGTTAGAGCTGAAATCCCTCGAAAATAAAAGCTAAAAAGATGATGACATTTGATGTGATAAATCCTAATATTAAGTGGCAGAGGCAGCCGCAGCCTTCCTGATGACAATCACCAACCTCCAACCGAGCTGACGACCAGCATTAAGCAGGACAACAGCCAGATGATTGTCTTTTGCAATTCTGTCGAGCACCACAAACGGGAGGAATCCAAGGGCGGGGTGGGTGTGTGCATCTCCTGCCGCACTCAGGAAAGCCGCTGGGTTGTTGTGATGGGTCCAGGACCTCTGCTCAGTTACCTTAAGGTCAGGGTCAGAGGTCAGCACGGGCTCAGGTGCCATCAGGCTGATGAAGCCAATCCAGCACCTCCTGCCTCGTCCTGCCAAGGTTTGTTCAGCCAGCACCCTCCCTCTCTGCCTTTGACTTTCCAAGGGAATAATCAGTAGCTGTTGACAGCTGAAGGCAGCCCCGAAGTTCACGTCTAGCCCCCGAGGATGACACTTTCCCCTTTCCCCACCACGCCTGTTAGTCACCCATGCAAAATCGATTGTCGGCGTGCCATGAGGGGATTTCTTGGTGTGGAAGTGTGAAGGGAAGAGGGTTCAACTGCAGTTGACAAGAAACCACACAGGAGGGTTTCATCAACTGAAAAACAGGGTAGCGGATGGAGGAATCCTATCCCTAAATTTGGCTCCCAGCTTCTAAGCCTAAGTCACCTTTTTTTCACCTGCCCTTTCCTGGCTACTCTGGAGAAGGGACCTGTGGGTTGTTGTGCTCCTGCTGATGCTGCAGTGCTGGCTGCACACACTGAGGCTTGTTTTGGGCAGTAAGGTGAGGAGAGAGGCAAAAACCCCCTAGGAACTCCTTTCTCCATGTTACTGCTCGGTTCCATGCAGTATTTCCCTCCGGAATGCAAGCGCCTCCTCGTGAAGGACACCCTGAGAAGGCACAGGAGGACTGGAAGTGTCTTGTATGGGCACGAGTGATGGCTACAATGGACAATATGAGTGACCTCCACATTTATCCCATGTTTCCACCAGCCAGGGGAAGTTAACTAGCTCCAGCATGCCAAAGAAAAGGGATTTGGGGCACAAACAGGGCTGTAAAGAGGGACCATGCTCAGGCAGCACACGGTCACTTGCATGTGGAAGGGGAAGGGAGATTGTCCCGGGGTACATGTCCACCCCAGCAGGGTGTGAGGTGCTCATGACTGTGGGTGGAAGTCGACTCAGTTGCTGGGTGGATGTTTGGAATTACTGGGCTTGTCCCAGGGAAAGGGGCTGAGCTGTGGACGGTTCCCCAGGACAGGACGGAGGTCGAGTGGGCAGCAGGTCCTGGTGGGGCACAGTGAAACTCTGCCTGCTTTGACATGCACCTCCTTCCACATCAAACAATGAGGCTGCAAAGGAAAAGTGTGCTTGGAATAAATATAGCACTGATCCTAGGAGTGCTTCAAAGGAGCCCGAGAGCTGGGTGCCTGAATCCTATAAATAACTCAGGCTTGAACACCTTGCTGCCCCTAAGATACCTTGTGAAAGTATGAGCCCAAAACCGACACCCCCTGGAAGAAACTCAGAGGAGGGTTACAGGCGGCAGCTGAAGGAAGGGAGCTGTGGGAAGGACTCTTTTACTCTTTTACTCCTTACTTTGTAAGGAAAAAGCATTTGCCAGCACATTAATCCAGGCTGATCCGTTCTCCTGGGCTGAGAAGGAGCTGTTTCTGGTGTGCAAAGCTGGTGTGTACAGACAGGAGTGCTTTCAAACATTTTTTAAAGAGCCCTGAAGAGAAATGTGATTTTTCTGTGAAACTCCTGAGAGTTTTTAAGCATGGATTTGTTTGGGTAAATTGTGAGTGAGTGCCCTCCCGTGAGCACACCGGAACAACTGTTTAATTGGCCTACACCTGGTGTTGATTATGATGCTTCTGGTTTTTTCACTTCCTAACTCCCTCCACTGTATCTCATTTTGATCAGCTTCACTGCTGTACCCCACAGCTTGGGTTTGGCATGCCCAGTGTAAAGCACAAAGAATTATGGCCAAATTAAGTGCAAGTCTCCCCACCTTGATGTAATTAAGTGTTAAAAAGCAGAGGTATGAGCTGTTCAGCCCGGTTGGGAAGTTTAGATTTGGCTCTGAGAGGGGCAGAGGAGTTGGCTGTGTCTGAGGCTGTGTTTTCTAACCACTTTCCTTCGCTCACTACTGGATACACAGCAATATTTAAGTAAAAACAAACCCTGTCCCTCATTGCTGGCCACCCCTGGGGACCGTGGCAGGCAAATGCCTGGCACAGCTGCTGGACTAAAGCATCAAGGCTGAACCTTAGCACTGCAGCCCTGTTTTACCCACAATTAATTACCTCACAGGCAGCTAATTGGGCCTTCAAGTGCCTTGGCCACGGTCTGGACCAGTTCTGTTGGTGTAAACACAGACAGTGCTTTTTTATTTATTTGTTTCACTCAGATCTCTGGGTGCTCACCCGAGAATCAAAACCCATCTCATGTCTAAAATGGGAAGCTCCAATTCAGGGTTTGTATTTATGGGTCTCCCAACTGTCTCTGTGTCTGCAGAGGTAGAAAGAATAGACTTACACCTGACATCACCCAGATATGAGCAGAAAGGAGGAAAAGAAGCAAAGGCAGCTTCTTCAAATGTTGTACATTCTTTTTCTTCTTTTTTTTCCAGGCCTAAAATAATCTGGCTTTGAATCTGAATAGAAACTGAAAAGCAGGAGAATTTGGGAAGGGGTGGTTCTCATGCAAGGCATTAGCTGTTAAATTATAGCCTTGCTAGGAAAAGCAGTTGTGTCTGTGTGAGTGTGCCGGGAGAGGTTACAGCAGGGAGGTGTGGGCAGCAGAACTCGTTTGATTTAATGCACAGATTTTTCTCAGTCCTTTGGAGACAACTTTTTTGCAAGAAAACAAGAAATTTTCAAGGGCTGGATTCCGCATAATAATTCAGGATTATGCAAACGAACAAACAAAAGCCCCCAGAAAACATCAGAGCTCTGAGCGGGTACCCAAGTACCCTTCTCAGGGGCTGCTGTGTTATTTTCAAATCTGAAGCCTTTCTTTCCGTGCAGCTCCAATCTTTATTAAAAAGATGAAACATCTGGAAGTGTGTGTGTGTTTGTGCTTATAAAGAGATCCTCTGCACCAAGCCTGTGTCTCCTCTGAGCTCGTTAACCGGCTGCAGATTCTAAATTAGGGTTGTGAGTGGAGCTGAGATGTGGGGAAGAACCCACCTGGCGAGAAAGACTATTTATTTTTCTTAAAGCCCTCAAAGTTTACTCAGCTGGTGAAACAACAAACCTCACTTCTTCGGCTGAAATGCTAAAATGAGAGCAATACAAGACAAAGAGCAAGAGGAGGAAAGAGGAGAAAAAGAAGAAAAGGAAAAGGAAAGGAAAGGAAGGGAAAGGAAAGGAAAGGAAGGGAAAGGAAAGGAAAGGAAGGGAAAGGAAAGGAAAGGAAGGGAAAGGAAAGGAAAGGAAGGGAAAGGAAAGGAAAGGAAGGGAAAGGAAAGGAAAGGAAGGGAAAGGAAAGGAAAGGAAGGGAAAGGAAAGGAAAGGAAGGGAAAGGAAAGGAAAGGAAGGGAAAGGAAAGGAAAGGAAGGGAAAGGAAAGGAAAGGAAGGGAAAGGAAAGGAAAGGAAGGGAAAGGAAAGGAAAGGAAGGGAAAGGAAAGGAAAGGAAGGGAAAGGAAAGGAAAGGAAGGGAAAGGAAAGGAAAGGAAGGGAAAGGAAAGGAAAGGAAGGGAAAGGAAAGGAAAGGAAGGGAAAGGAAAGGAAAGGAAAGGAAAAGAAAAGAAAAGAAAGAAAGATTGCCTCAGCCTGCTTTCCTGCTTGTTAGATAGACCAGGGAGTGGAAGAACAGTGCCTTGTAGCAGTCAAACAAGCCCCGTGCCCCGGGGGCATCTCTTCAGCATCCCGGCACGGGTTATCCACTGCTCACAGTCCCCTGCCTGCACTCACGGTGGGTTTGGTGGCCCCAATTCCAAGCCCAGAGCTGGGGCACAAACTCTAAGTGGAATTTGCCATGCCATGAGATAGAAATACTGCAGACACGGCAATTTGGTGGACCTGTCTTCTGCCAGTTCCTCAGACAAAGCCAGCAGTCAAAATGCTCAGAGAGCAAAGCAGAAGGTCTGTGATCCTCCCCTCTGTCCCTTCACACTCTCCTGGCCCTCCTGACCCAGTGCAGATGGAAACCCTGATGCTCATTACTCCAAGTGTTGACTTTTTATTTTGTTTTTGTTGTTTTCTTTTGCCTTATTCATTTTGTTTAGGACTGAGAAAAAGTCCTGTTCCAGTCTAGTAATAGCCTACAGCCACGAGCCAGTGAGTTGAGATTTCCAGAGAGATAAAAAACACAGAGCAGAAGAAAATATGTGAAGAATTGCAATGACAAGGTTTCTGCTGGTAGCTTGTGATACAGAGAAATGAAGTCCCAGGCCAACAGGCTTTGGCAGCTGAGGAATGCTAGTGCTGGCATGGTCTATCTGGCAGACAGGCAGGCAGGGGGGATGAGCTGAGGGGGGGAATGGGGTATGGAAAACACTTGCAGGAGGCTGTACAATAGAAGGAAATCTAAATTTTGAAGCAAACCCTCAAGTCAGCCTCCTGTGTAGCATAGCTGTGGGTCTTACACACAGCTTTCTCTGCCTCTTTAACCCAGAGAGCCCTGCAAAGACAAATAGGGGAGATTGTTTCCATCTAGTCTGGGAAATACACAGGTCCCAGGGTGTTTGACTTCATTAGTTCAGTGGCACTGGAGAGTGCAGAACACGCTGCTGTACCTGTTTCAGGGAATTTGCAGGCCCTGGAAGCTCTGTGGAGCTCAGCCTGCAGAGTGGTGTGGGCTGTGCTCTGCTATGGAGAGCTCACAGGAGCATCTGTGTGTTTTGAAAACTTGTCTTCACACATCTTAGAGAAGTGCAATGCTCTGCCAGGCTCCAGCAAACTGAAGGTCAGAAAAGTTCCCTGTGGACAACAGTGATAAAATCCTGCTCTCGCAGACAGGCAGTGCCGGGCAAGATTGGGCTGGGGGATTAAAACCTCATTTCTGTTCCATCTCTTTTGGCAATCCCATTTCCCCAGTCACAAATCGCCTTTGTTCCCTGCTTGTCCCCGGCATGTGGCATTATCTGTGCACGGATACCAGCAGCACACTGGCAGCCTCTGTCCTGCTCCCACGTTTAGCCCTTCCATCCTGGAGAGGGGTTTATCCACACTTCACACTTCTGGACGTGTGCAGGAAACAGCTGGATCACAGCTCATTTTAGGTGCACACTGGGCTGGTGAAAGGTGGGTGATCGACACAATACCGCACCCAGATGCACCTCCATCCCCGTGGCAGAGCATTTCCTCTCTTGCTGTATGGCTTAGATGTGGAAGTGCTGCCTCTGAGCAGGAGTGAAGCTCTTTTTCCCTCTCTGTAATTTGTGCTTTCCGTGGAGGTGATCGGACAGAAGGACCAGAACAAGGGTTGTTCATGCAGACAAAAAAATGCAGCTGATGTTAAGCTGACCACAAGCAGCTGTCTCCTGGAATCTTGTGTTCTAAATGACCGAGGCTGGATCTGCCCCTGAGGCCGAGCCAAAGGAGCCCCAGCCCGTTGCCAAACCATGGAGCTCACAGCTCTCTCCATGCAGCAAGTCCCCCGTGGTGATCAGACCCTGTGTCTCTGTGCAGCCCCTGTGTCTCTGTGTTTCTCCTGTCCATGAGAAATAACCATGGGCCTGTCTGCTCCTCACCTCTGTGTGGTGCATTTCGGGCACCATGAGCTATTTGTGAGGAGCAGTGGCTGTAATAAACACGCTGCCACGTGGATGATTTACTGAAGTCCCACCAGCACCCAATTATGTAAATCCGATTATCTGTCGAGGAGGCTTTGCTGAAACAGCTTGTAGTTGTAATACTTTACTTTAAATTTTTTTTTTTTTGGAAATGGGAAAATTTAGTTGAAAGCAACTTTTTAGTCTTAAGCATCAGGCTCCTTGAGCTGAATACAGCCTCTCAGGTGGCTCTGGAGGGTGGGTTTGTATCCTTTAATGATAATACCTTTATCTCTTTCCCTTCACACACAGTCTGAGGCTGCTGGGGGGCTGTTGATCCATACCTTGATGGTGTGGCACGCTGGAATGAGTGCAGGTGGGAATATCACACCCACTGTTGACAACAGGCTCTGGCTGCACTCCTGGGGTGGCTCTTTGGCACAGATAACTTGCTCTGCTGCTGCTACAAGGATTTTGCAATATTGACAGAGAACAAAGTTATGTATGGCCAGAGGAAAACTTATGGGCACCTTCAGTGGTGCTGCTGGCTCACGGTGGTGGCTGGATGTGCTGAGCTGTTTAATGGGGAGCAAAGCAGCAAAGCCAAAGAGCACAGAAATGGTTTTAATCACAAAATAGTCATCATAATAATAATAACATATTTAGGGAAAAATTAAAGCCCTTCTTCTGCAAATTTCCCAGCTTCAGGTAATGCCATAGGGCTCTGCAAGTGTGGAACTAAAGAACTGGTTTCTTCATGTAGGGGGACAAGGCACTCACAGGCCTCTGAAAACATGTGGGATCTTCTCCCCATCCCTAACAAACTGGAAATGAAATTGAGAGCTCATCTGCCCATTTTTCACCTGCACAGCTGCTAAGCAGATCCCAGCCAAGCCCCTTTGTGCTCCAATCTCAAGCAGGGCCTTTTGCCCAGACTTTGCCAGAGGCAGAATGTGGCCGATGGAGGTGGCACTCGTACTTCGGAGAGCCAGGGGATGTGCGGAGGTGGGAAGCTGTGCCTGCACCCACCTCTCCCCTCTGAAGCAGCACCTCATGCCACAACGGCCTGAGGTTTGAGGCAGAGGCGCCTTCCTGGAGGCGGCACGTCCCCAACACTCCATGGCATGTGTCAGCATCCCACAGGAATAAGGGGATGGTCCTCAAGCCCCCCTGCCGGCGGTGAGGGGGTGAGGGATGGGGCAGAGCCAGGAGGCAGCCCAGGCCACGTGCACAGACCCCCTCCAAGAGTCTCTTTTTTGGAGAAGGGTAGATGCAGTTTTGGCTAGCTGGCTGCCCGGCTTTCAGGAATGCGGGCTCCCAGGAGACAGCCCTGCTGACACGCAGGCGGGTGTGCACGTGAGATAAGGCTCGCGGCCAATTCTTACATGAGCGTTTTGTTTTATTTGAATTTGACTTTTTCCGAAGCAGAGGGAAGGTGTTAGACATCCTCCCTGTTCCTGCTAGCTGTTTCTCGAGGAACCTGCGAGCCGCACTGACAGCCAGCTCTCAGCACCCGGGCGAGCCCACCCGTGCGAGGACACATTCCGGGAGGCTGGAAGGGCACAGGGATGGGGATCGGGCGAGCCCAGCCAGGGGAGGTTATCCCGGCTGCCACTCAGGGCTGCACCGAGCCGTAATCACTGTTACTGTGCTAATGTCGGGGAAATGGCCTGCAGCCTTTTCCCCCCTCCCCATTTCCCCTTCTGTGTGGATTTACATCTCGTGCGAGCAGGGAAAACAGAAAGGGTTTATTGTTTGTGAGCGTTAAAAGCAGATGTTTCAGGCAAAGCAGGAGGAAAAAAAAGAGGATCAATTAAAAAGTAGCAAATGGACAAGGATAATAACAGAGCGAGGAAACCTGAAGAAGTAACTCGGCTTGTTCCAGAACGCCTGAGCACGTACCCCAGCCTGCTCCACTCACCGCAGGGATGTACTCCCCATTCCTGCCTAATTAGAGGCTCTGCTAATGCCTATTCCTTCATCCCTCTCTCCGGAGCTCGGCAGGAACGGAGGGAGGAGCAGCTCATTTCAAAGTGCCAGGAGACGGAGAGGGAGGGAGGGATGCACTTGCTGCCAGCAGCCCCATCTCATCAATTTAATCAGGAACACACCGGTGTGGTCTCCCACTGCGGTCCCTGCGCAGGCAGGGATGGGGAAGGGATGAGGGATAACCCTGGGACACCGGCCAGGCGCCCCGGAGGAGCGGACAGCGTGTCCTGCCCGTCTCAAAGAAGGGTTTTCTGTTGCTGCTGCTGACAGCAGGAGCTGGACTCGGCTTCCTCAGCTCTCCCCTGCTCCTCAACCTGTGATAAATCTTTCAGGCTGTCGAATCCCGCTCACCCGGTCGTGCCTGCTCCGGGATGAGACCTGCTGCTCTCCCCTAATCCCTGTCAGGGCCGTTTGAACTCGTCTTTGAGGCTTGAGTTGCTCCAGAACTTCCAGAGTATTTTAAAAAGATAATAGCAAACACAACCTTTTTATTAAAAATATTAAAGAAGTGTATTTTTCATTAAAAACACATTTCCTGAAATATTCAGTCTCTTCCCGAACCCCTTGAATCCTACACATTTTCCAAATGCACACTAACATATTTGGTTTATTAGCACCTGTGTTTGCAGTAAATGTTTTCATTAAAACATTTCACCATAAGTTTCTGAGGGGAAAAAAAAGAAAGAAAAAGAAAAAAAAGCGCTTATTTTTAACCTTTCAGGAGGAAAACAGTTTGGAATTGTTGTGTGAAATTAATTTCAGGATTTTTAATCAGCTTTAACCAGGTGGAGGAGGGAAGAGAAGCAACTAAGAGACACCAGAAAATGGCAATAGAATTGTCAGCCTGGATCAGACTGTGACTGTGGCTACCAGCCTGTGGCTGTGGCTGATGCCAGATGCTTCTAAAGAAGACATAAGCACAACACAACAAACATCATCGAATCATAGAATATCCTGAGCTGGAAGGGACCCAGTGCAGGATAATCCATCTCCCCCTCCCTTCCTCTGATTCTCCAATTCACTCTGTTTTCTAGGAGAACTGTGTGAAGCCTCTTCCAAGGGTTTGCAGCATTTACTGCTCTAATTCCAGGCATTCTCCTTATCCAAGTGAGTGGCCAGTCCCCTGGCAAACTTGTTAAATTCTTATTCTCAGAGCTTTCCAAAACAGGCAGTGGAGGAATAGTCCCTTTTATCATCAATTTTTGAATTTTCTGCTTCTTAAAATCCCATCAAGTGCCTCTTTGTCCTCCTGTCATGAGACCCAGAGAGCAGAGCTCCCAGCCCACCCACTCCAGCCTGTCCCTCGTTTCATACAACCTTCCCACGTTCCTTTTGCACTTGTCCCTGTACAGACTGGAGTACCCCCTCCATGTGGGAATTTCCTCAGATCCCCCTAAGGACCTGCAGTTTTGCAGTGTCCCTTCCCAGCTGGGATGAGCAGCACTGCACACAGTGCTCCAGAAGTTCCACTCATGGATGCTGAAGGTGTTACACAGGAATGTCTATTCAAATCCTCCCGCATCAGCTTCCAGGGCTTTGTTTGCTGGGTTGTTTGTGATGATTTTGAATGAAGGGCTGAGGTTTTACACCGAATGTTTGCAGCGGTCCTCACCTGGTAGATCACAGCCCCTGCTCCTTATCCATGGACCTGAGCCTCTCTGCAGCAGAGGGGAGAGAGATTTCCTTCCCTGAGTGGTACAAATTTCCACGAGTGGTGTGATTGCAGGCAAAGATGCTGTTTGACCTTCACTCCTTGGAGGCTGCTACCCAAGATGAGACGTTCTGGTCCTGCCTGAGAGAGACCAGAGAAGCACCACGAAGGGCCCATAAAGCTTCTGAGTGACAGATGAGCACCTCGGTCCAGTTTCTGCTGGAACAGCCCCTCGGCAGGGCTCTCACCAGCAGGAAGGGCTCAGGGCTGTGCTGTTTACTCTCCAGGCTGCTGAGGGCTGCAAGTGAAGAAGCGGAAGATATGAGGAAGATCAAAGTGTGTGGAGCAGATTAATGACAGTTTTGAATGAGAAAGAGCTTTAAAGAACACAGTAAATGTTGGGGAGTGTGTAGACGGAGTTCTAAAAGAGATAAAGCAGGCCCTTTAAAACCTAGAAAAGGAATAAAATCAATGATGGCTGAGTTACAAATAACACAGTGGAGCCACTGAACTCCTCTTTTCAAACTAGCCCTTTGCAGAAAAGCACAAAAAAACTGGGACAAACAATTAGGAAGCAATGAAGACCTTGTCAATAGAACTGTTGATAAGGAACAGATAAAACGGATACTTAAATTGAATACAGTGGAATTCCTTTTTTACTGATCATTGCTCTTAGTGCTCATCCAGCTCTCCGGATCAAACCTTCCTTTCAGAAGCCAGCTCCCATTTGTGTTGATGTGTTTGCTTTTTGCTTAGACTGTTCAGCAGGGCTTTTGGTCAGGAGGATTAGACTGAAAAGTTATTTCTCTGATTTTCTTTGATGTTTTCAAAGGTGGAAAAACCCCTGTGCTCTTGAGGGTCCATAAATCTCTGAGCCAGTTTAATGAAGTATTGGCTCGAGCCATTTATAATTTCACTTATCTATCTTGGCATTAAAATGCCCTGCAGAATTCACCTCATTCTCCCAAGATGCAGATTCTGGTTTCACACATATGTCTGATTTGGAAAGCTTAGAGTTTCATGGGTCTCATGTGGTAAGAATTCAGTCTTAATAATCATCACCCATGGAAGTCAAAGGGAAAGTTTGCACTGAAGGTAATGGCAGGTAGTTTAGCCACTGCAGAATCAGCTTTTAAAATAAATATTTATAGCAGAGTTCACCCTTTATGTGCACAACAGAACAGCTAGGTGAGCAATAGTCTGCAGATATGGTTTATTGACTTGGCTAAAACATGGAAAATCACGTGGATGTTATCAGAGAAATTGGGAAACTTTTTTTTTTTCCCTGGATGGTTTGTAACTTTTCCACTTCTGATCTGTGAGATCAAAATTAGGTCCCGTGGGTGGCACTGCCCTTAAAAGGAGGAAACGAGAGAGACTGCGATTTTGAGTGTGCCCGATTTCTGTTCTTTCGGACGTGCAGGGAAACTGCTGCAGTGGCAGCTCTCCCCCAGCCTCATACGCGACTGCAGGCAAACCTTGTCCCGCCAGACACTGAGGTGTGCAAAGCAGCACTTGGTTACTCAGGACCGGGGTCCAAGGCAGTGTGAGGAGAGGGGCAAATGCTTCCTGAAAATCAGCGAGAGGAGGCAGCATTTATTTAGGTTTCTGTGAGAAATGGGAGAGCACCTCGCAGGCAACTCTCCGGAGCCTGACGAGTGTTGAGAGGAATGGGAAGTGGCCAGGCAGGAGGCAGAGGAAGGGGAGGAAGGGCAAACAGCTGCACAGTGAGCAGGGCTGAAAACACTGCCCAGCAGAGTGCCAAAGGAGATCGATACCAGCTCCATTTTTGCTGCACATCAATCTCAGTGACTGGGGGAACGGTGTAAATCAGGTGTTAATTCCGGTTGCAGATGATACTCCAGGGGAGTGACTGCAAACACTGCAGACAATGAAATCACCCGAACGTCCCGAGTGCTCAGCAGCCGCGGTTAATGCGGAGCTGGATGGAAGCCCCCCTGTTCTGCCTGGGTTTCCTTCTGTAGCCTGTTTTTCTTTCGCTTAGGCTGGCGTGAATCACAAGAGACGTGACTCGAGCTGTGCTCTGTGAGGCCAACAGGCTCGCCACAGACCCGCATAACCCTATTAAATTCAACGTGATAATTAAGTTATTTACCGTTAATTTCTGGACTGGGTTTAAATGAATGAAGAATGAAGACAGCGCATTGTATCTAGGGATGAATAACCCAAAACACAGGAAGAAGACTCGATTCAAGCTTCTGCCTGTTCCACTCCCACTACAGATTTGTTCTCAAATGAAGGCGAGCACAGGCAGTGAGCTGTGGGTGGTTTTGAACAATGAATCATAAACAAGGATGGAAAAATAATAAAACAAGAGTACCCACCCCCTCCTTCTTCCCTTATGGTGGATGTGGACCACACCGTAATCAGATTTCCACCTCGAAAAATATCTCTCACAATTGGTATTAAATATTTCATTGTTTATTAACAGCAAGGAAATTCAACAAGAAATAGCGCCTGCGATTTGTTGGCAATATTTATCTACTCTTTCCTACACAGCATATCTGAGAGATATTTCACAGCCTTCTTTATAATGGTGATGCTAGAGATATAAACTGCATTAATAGAAAAAAAATGCATAATAGCAATACAAAAAGGGCTGATTATTAATAAAACACTGTCAGATTAACTAACAGTAAAGTAAAGCCTATCTAGTAAGTGCTTGAGAGATAATTCTTCATTCCAAAGTGGTATTTTAGAGTTATGAACTAATAAAAAATTGCTTTAAACTTTCTATGAGATTAAAATTGAATAGTTTTTTTATTTTTTTAAATTGCTGGTAAAAATTCAAGTTAAAAGTAAGCACTAAATAAAAGCAGTGTTGAAATCACATTACGGGCAGATCACATTTCAAAGCAAGGGTGCTTTTCATGTTTTCAAGTGGCAAATGGCATCTGATATTGCAGTGTTTCATTGGCTAAAGCTTCTCATTGAAGTGGTGAAAATTTCCTGTGCCAGTTGGGGTCTGATCCACAGCCCAGAGAGGGCCAGGGGGGTTTCCCTTGGCTGTCACAGGGGTAGGAATTGTTTTCAAGGCACAGCAAAATAGATGTGGGTGCAGCTGGAGAAAAGTCAAATCTGTACCAATCCCTGCCTCAGAATACAAGTCCAAAGAGCTGCTTTGTTCACAAACGTGCTCCTGGCAGAGCTGTCCTCTTTTATTCCCAAAATAACCCAACCCAGGACTCCTCAGTGTGAGATGCAGGAATGGGAGTCAGGCAGAAGAAACCCTGAGGGGGATACTGAAAGAAATAAGGGGTGGGAAGAACTCCGAGTCCAGGCAGTTCAGGATGTGGATACCCCAAATCGAACACTTTAAACTCGCATTAATGTGATGAAGCATCCACGCGAAGGAATATTGACTATGCCTGTGAATTCAGGTGTATCTGCACAGGTAACTACAGCTGTGCTGTGCAGGAAAATTGCAGCTTGTACATGTATTGCCCTCAGTGAAATAACAGACACAGGGATTTTCCCCTCACGGGGAAAACCGCAAAGCACATCCTTGTTCTGGTCTGCAAGTAGAAGTTACAGTAACACAAATGGTAATATTAAGGAATAAATAGAACAGTTTGTGAGCCAAAGGTTTGGGACAGTTGAAATAACTATAATAAATCATTCTGGGCTGTAACCGAATGAAGAAAACCCAGAGATGTTTACTGCAAACACTTTCCATGGGAGCGTTTTTCTGCATGAAAGAGCTGATGGGGGGAAACCTGGTGGTTGACACCAGAAAAAGCAGAGGATGTAAAACTGGAGGCAATCTCCCTGCCACAGCGAGAGGATGACCAGATGAGCACCGATCCAGGATAAACGAGGAGGAAACTTGCCTTTTTCAAATTCTCACACACGACTATTTCTAAGAGTGATGCAAAATTTGATACAAATTTCTTGGTACCAGCAGTAAAAGAATTTTCACACAGAAGCTGTCAGTGCTCCTGACTGGCTTCTGCTTCTTAGAGTTTGTAGGGTAAAAACTCCCCCCAAATCAAGAGATTTTACCTTCTTACCCCCATCTAAACCAACCACCACAACCCCAGAGTGTTTACAGGCTGACTGGTCTTTTTAATTTGGAAAATGATATAATTTTAAAGGTATTTATTTAGTTCTCTTATGCTTAGGGACATTCCTGGCTTATAAACAACCTGGGAAAGCCAATTTTAGCTTTAAGAAAGGTTTTTGTTATAGATGGATGTCTCCTATCACAGGTCAACCCTTTTTCTTAAAAACGCACATCAGACACGGGTATGTCCTACATTCCCTCTCACACCATGGTCCTGTTACATCACAAACATCCAGGCTTGGGACAAAAATTGTCACCAGACACTGCGGCAAGGGACATACCCCATCCTTTGCCCTGTGGCAGGAGAATGGGGACATTTTCCACGCTGGGAGATGAGAACATTTTGAAAACCCTGTCAGACCTTACTACAATTGTTCCCCTTGGCAGTTCCAGAAAAAAAAAAATCTTGAATACAACTTATTTTGGAACTTCTTTAGGCACAGTCCTGGAAGATTCAGTAGCAATGGACTGCAAGAGTTGGAGGAAAAATGAAACAACTGGGTAGATAAAGGATGATGGGAGTGGAGAGAGGAGCCTCTGTTTTGCCTGGTATTCCATATTTCTTGATGCTGGAGTTCCAGCAAGCAGGTATTAATAATAAATAAAAAGAATTGTGAAGGTTATCAACACTGACCTTTTCCCTCTTTCAAGTATATTTCAAGTTCTTTTTATTGATTATACACAAACCTCACCACGTGCAGACCGGTCTGTGTTGCCTTTCAGGGAAGTCTGTGGCTGGAGCAACCCAGGCCAGAAACTGCTCATTTCCCCTCACTTTCCACTCTCATTTCTAAGAAATAGAAAAAAATAATCCCTTTCCTTCTGGGAAAAATGGCCAAAAATTTGCATGTTTTTGTCTTTTCAATTTGCTGGTTCCCTATGGGGCTTTTGATCTCATTTAAACATGAGGTAAATCACCTTGAACAGTATTTTTGATCCTGTTCCTGCAACAAACATGAACCCATCATCTTTGTGCCTGGCTCAGGGACCTGGCCATGAGATTTCACTTACAGAACTAATGGTTAATAACCAGATTATCCTTGTTAAAGAGAATGCAAACGTCTTTTATTGCGTATCCTACTTTTCTGTACCACGTGCAGGCACTATTCCTGTCCTCTTTTGTATAATTTTAAATTATGAATTGCTTATGAAAGGGTATTGAAGGCCCAAGCCAGCTCCTAAAGTGGTAGAGCAATGCCATGAGGTGTTTTACTCCTCCTCTGGCTTTAATTTCAAGGGTAAGAGGATGGCATGGAGGCAGTTGCTTATTTAATTTTTAATATGAATGAAATACCATGAAAAGTGCCAGACTGAGAACCTGTAAGAAAGTTTTTCAGTGTGATCTGGTCTCTTCCCCTCAAGAGGAAGGGAAAAGCCAGTTGATAGTTTAGTGAATGTTGGGTGGTAAAACGAATCTCATTTCTCAAGTCATGAACTTTGAAAATGAACTTCCTAAGCATCAAAGAGCAGAAAAAGACTAAGATTTGGTTATTTTATAACCTTGTCAAATGGATACTTACAGATTGGAGGGGAGAGGTGTGGGAGAAGAAATAACAGATCACAGCACCACATATCCCAAATACTTGCAGTTTCTTCTCACATCAAGTCTTTGATACTTGGCACAGCAAGTTCTCCCCTACAGCCCTGCCTGTATTTATGTCACCTCACACACGGATGCTGGGACGAAGACAGCAACCTCACATGGCTCCCAGACAGGATTTGGGTTCCCTCAGGCTGGGTGTGTGTCTCTAACAGAGACATGAAGCAGTGGATGTGTCACACGTTGTAATATCGGGGCTGTTGTTGAGATGAAATGCCACGGCCTGCCCTAAACACTTCACCAACAGGAACCTAATGCTCAGCTAACAGAGCTCCTGTAGCATCAGAGGGACAGGCAAAACACAGCCCTGAAGTGTGTTCAGAGAAATCCAATATTACAGAATTTATGTCTCCAAAATTCATCTTGTATTCGTCCCCCTTAGATGCCTTCCCATATTTCAGGCCCGTGGAATCGATGGAACCAAGGGGCAGTTTGTTGTAGCACCCTGTAGGATGATATTAAATTCTTGCTTTATTGCTAATATCAGCAACTTTTTTAGACTGAGACAAAGAAAAAAGATAGAAAGAGAGAAAGGAAGAGTGTGGGAGAGAGACAGAAGCTACAAGATGTGTTGCTTATTTTGCTGAAGCCTGAACTAGGGAGAAAAGGCAAAGCTCAGTTCCACGGAGCTTGAAAACAGATGATGTCCCCATTCTCTAGCTCTGTAGCAGTCCTGTAACAGCCACAGCTAGACTTGTAGTGGAAATAAATTAATTTTACTGTGCCAGGGCAGGGTCCTGTGTGGCTCACGAAGGCCCCTTGAGCAGGAGCCGAGCGATGTCTGAGTCCTTCTTATCCTCTCTCACACTATCCCACCACTGGAATCCGTTGTCCCTTTGCTGTTGCAGAACTGCTCCAGCCCACAGCTGTTGTTACCACAATTTGTGTCCAGATGTGTCTGTGCTGTGCACAGATGCTGTTTCCAGGACTCACGGGCACTCTGCAAACCCCTTCCAGCCAGGGCTCCCACTGCACTCTGGTGAGAGAAGGACGTGTGGTTCCACTCTCCACATCTGGATGGTTTCACCGAAAATCAGGGAGGTTCCTAGAGGGGTAAAGGATGCTCTTGGCTGCTTGGACAGGGACCCAGGGCTTGGACTGCCCACAGCACCTTTTAACCCACAGCCTAAGCCCTGCTAAAGATCTGGCCTAGTACCAGTGAGACTTTGTCCCTAGGCACTTGAGGATTTGCCATGTTCCCTCTGACCAGGGCTTGAGAGCATTTCCCTGATGTGAAACCTTTGTGGAAGTAAGGGTTCAGTGATGGATGCCAGGTACTCCAGAACCTAAATCCTATCAAAAGCTACAATTTCCCAGCAGCTCTGCCTGGACCCAGGCCCAGTCCGGCACCACCAACACCCTCCAGTCCATTTTGAAATGAGTTATTATGCAGAATTTTAATCAAAAGCTGTAAGATCAAGCTGGCAATTAACAGCTGGAATGAATTTATTGCTGGTGTAAGCAGGAATGAGTTCTAACTCACAGAGTGTCTCCCATTTGGTGATGAATTTGGCCCACCGAGAGAGCACGACTGGTTCTGGGCTCTCTGTGATCTCACCCATTTGCAGCACAGAGATGTTTATCCTGCCACTTGTATCCCATCTGCCTCCATGGCACTTGCATGGCAATCAGAGCAATTTTGTGTGAAAGGCTTCCTCAGAGGTGGCATCAAGGCATGGGTTGGATGGAATGGACACAAACTTCACTGGATATAGAACTAATATTAAGCATGATGATAAACCCCAGGGTTTCACTAGGTTTTTAAAATTGCTCTTGGAGCCCTAAGAATATCTTTTTCCCTGGTTAGAACCACAATAATATTTCATTCCCAATGCTTACCCTAAAAAATGGATTTCCTTTCCCTTCTCAGTTGGTGATTTGTTTTGCATTAATGCCTTTCATAACTCATACGTTTTGCCATTAAAAATTAATGCTTGGTGCTGACATAAACAAATGAAATTTGTATTATTAATGTTTTACATAGGTAAGACTTTGTAATAACAGATTCATCATAACAGACTGTTTTAATTAAAAGACTTGCTCATTCCCTAAACTGATTTCAGACATAATTTTGGGCACTGGGAAGAAAGTCTGGTACAACCGCCTGGAGAGGAGTGATCAATAAGACCTCACAAGCCATTTTTAAAGTTTGCACCTGAGTTCGGACAAGGGATCTGCTGTCTGGGTTATATTCCATGAGAATAGTAAGCGGGAAAGGACCAGGGATGGCTCTTGCCGTGGTGCAGCCTCAGGCCTCTGCACCTCTGTAGTTTCCACCCAAGGTCCAGTGCAGGGTTTTGCTGCATGGGAGGATATCAAAGGTGAATAAAACACCAGAGTGGTGGGACCACACCAAAGGTTTGCCTTCAGGTTGTTGGACTCCTCTCTGTTTGTCTCCAGAACCGTGTGCCTCTCAGGATGAGTTTCACAAGGAAATTTGAATGGATGATCCCCAGGCTGGCCTGTGGGAGAATGGATCTAATTCAGCAGAGAGGAGGGTGAGCTGGTTATCACTGCTCTTAGGCATGGGACAAAGCTTCTGGTGCCATCCACAGCTCAGTTAAAGTCACATTCTCCACAACGTCACTACAAAATTGGACATTAGGAAAGAGAAGGAGAAACAAGTTCGGTTATAACCTGCCTCAATTTAGTTTCCTCTAACAGAACAGTGCATACATGAAGTTTATGTTAATTATAATGCCAAGCAAAATTTTATTTGAAAATTTCTCATTAAAAATTTGCTTCTGGTTCTGAGGGTAATAGTGTTGATGATCCAAAAGAAGAAACCTGGCTGCTTAGGTGTGAGGCTGCAGGTGATGGCTCCATAATAGGGCTGTGTGATCTATTCCCAGGCAAATGAAGCTCTGGTTGGGAACAACTCAGAGCAAACTCCATTACAAAGCACTGGTAATTGTGCCACAAGACAGGGCTACAGTCTTACAAAACTCATGAAGGGGAATTCAAACCCGTTAAAGCCTGGAGATGGACAGGTGGGGAAGGGAATGAAAATAGGAGCACACTTCCTAGCAGACCTGGGAGCAGTGGCACAAAGCGTGCTAATGACAGGGAACAGGGTGATGGGAAGACATCAAGGGGGGGAATTTCTAAAGCCCAATGCACTTGCCTCTTCCCCCGTTGAAATCAATGGAAATGTTCAGTTCAGTTTTTCTCTACAAGTGAGTTCAAGGGGAGCTGAATTAAGCCAGGGCGCTTTTAAGTCACCCACCCTCCACAGCTGTAAAGAACAATTGGAAGAGTGAAGAGCTAAGAATTGAAACCATTGTGAAAGAGCTGGCCTTGGAAAATGGTTCTGGGGAGCCAGGAGTGCTGAAAAGAGAAAGATGATAAGAAAATATCTGTATTGGACATCAGGAGCTTATGAAAGGCGGCGGGATGTAAAATGGCATCACTCTGGAAAGGACACGAAAGCGATGAAGGGAAGAGCAGGGCTGTGTGACAGGCTCATTAATGGGCAAGATGGCTTGGGCTGTTTGGTTAAATCTCCCCTCTCCAACCCCTACAGCTCCCACTGTGACCAGTGCAGCCCCACACAAACCAGGGGAGACGGAGCCAGGCAAAAAAAAGAAAAAAACTGCAGAATGGAAAAGGAGGTCTGTGTGTGTCTAACGTGGGATAGGAATACAGATGTGTACAAAACAGAGGTGTGTGTCTATCTCTGGGACTCACTGCTGGCATCAAGACATTTGTGTTGCCCTTTGATTTTTTTTGCACTGTAGAGATTTTTACATTGCAAGGGGCAACTTCCACTAAAAGAAGGTTAAATGTACTTTTTGCACCTTTTACGAGCACATTGCAGCGCTGCAGCTGCGTGTCCAGCATGAGATTGCAGCCATTTCTGCAGTCTTTGTGCTGCTGAACCTATTTAATTAGAGGGAATTGAATTGAAGCTGCTAAGCAGTTATTGTTGAGGCTGCTCTCCGTGCACGGACGCATTGTTCAGGAACCCACAGGAGTGCTGTGCTGGACATGGGAACATTGTGCCTTCAGCTGAACCCCAGCCAGCTCCACAAAGCAATGGCAAAATAAGTTGGAGATTTCAGGCACTAATCTTGAGTGAAGAGTTTAAAAAAAAAAAAAAAAAATTGGCATATTTGCCCAGCTCAGTGGTTGTGCAAAGAGCACTTCTGCTTGAGGTGGATAAGGAAAGCTGGCATTGCCTGGCATGATTGCTCCTAGATTTCAGGGGAAACCTGGAAACAAACTCTCCAAAGGGCACTGCTGCTTCCCATGAGGAGCCCAGGCTGCCCCCACTACTGAAGGGCTCCTGTCAGGAATGGGGATGGAATGGCAGCAGCTTCCTTGGTTGGACAGGGCTGTGCCAAGGCAGAGTGAATGTTCATTTTCCTAACTTTGCATCAATAATTAATCAAAACTGGTTTTACATAAGCCTGAACATAAAATTATTAGCTCCTGGAGGTTCTTCCAGCAGTTACAGCAAGACCGCTGTCAGCAGCTTCAGAATTGATGTGCTTTGAAAGGAGAGGAACATTGATAAATACCCACTGTTACCCCTGCAGTTGCTCACTCAATCAGATCTCACCTTTCATTCTCTTTTCCTCCTGTGTTTGGAGAAGGAAAAAAAGGAAGGAAGAAAGCAGGATTTTACTTAGAAAATCGAGGTGAAGAGGAAACTTTCTCTCTTGATGAACACGAGCAAACTGGTTTGCGGAATAATCCAATAAACCAAGGCCTTCCCCAAATCTGGGTGTGTTCCTGGAATTTCAATTAAATTGCAAGATCTCTGGGGCACAGCTGAGTCTTTCCACTCACTTTCCTTCAAGTTCTTTAATGTGACAGAGTGTTGATCCTCGGTTATTTCTCTGAGGTGCTCTTGTGGTAAAAATAAAACAATAAAGAGCGTTGTTACAGCTGGCCTTGGCTGTGCTGAGGGCTGGTGCAGCCTGAGCTGGGATGGAGGGCTCGGGCAGTGCAAGGACAAACCTCTGGCCCTCAGGAGAAGCATTCACTGCTTAGGCTGGTGGCTTTTCTGGTCTTCACTGGACGTTTTTGAGGGAGCATCCTGGAGGTCTATCCCTCTGCTCTGGATCTGCAGTGGGCAGCTCAGAGCAGGAGATCAGTGCTGTGTGCTATTGATTACAGTGAGAAGGAGATTCCTCTTCTCTCTCTTTTCCCCTTCCAACTGCCATGGATGGTCCCACCCTTCCTAGTTTAAGCCCAGCTTTGTGGAGCCCTCTGAGGCTCCTCTTCTCTCCCTGCATGGTACTGTGAACATCCCACCCTTGTCAGGCAGGAGTTTGAATCTCTAACCATCTCTACTCTCCAGTGGAGAAAATCAGGGTTTTTTAAGAGCTTTCCATAAGGTTGTGATGATTCCAGGACAGATTCCTAAGAGGGGAAATTCAGCATGGTTCCCTGGACTTCAGGGAAGGGGTAGCAGTTTGCACCATAATATTGGCCCATCCATCTCAGAGTGTCTCCAGCATCCAGCCTTTCTTGTGGCCACATCCCAGGGTGCAGAGACGCTGGATCAGCTCACAGCTTTTGCAAGTCACAGCTGAACACATTGCAATAAATCATCTTCATTAAAAAATCCCTTCTTTCATTATTTCTGAACTCAGCACTGCATGGATGTAGGGTGCAAAGTACACCTGGAGAGTTTAGAGGTCAGACTTCTATTGAAGTGAACAGTATTAAGGCAACCAAGTCCTTTAAAGGATTTCTTCTCACCGGTTTATCCTTCAGGATTCACTCCACAGAACGATAAAGATTTTAGATTTTGGACTGTTGGAAAACTCTCTCTTCACTCTTCTTACTGTGTAGTCAGTTAGCTAAAGCACTGCTTAATTCTTCTTGCTCATAGTTAAACAAGGGGAGAGGTGAATAATAAATAAAACCATAAATTAGCAGAATTTTGAAAGCGAGACGAAAAGAAACTACAGTATTTTGGGATCCACCTCAAACAGCTGAAACTTGTACAGGGACCTGAAAAAAAGATGAAAGTCAATCTTGCAAAACACACAGCAAACAAAGCCAGGTTCCCTTAAATGGGAAAATAAGCATGGGGAAAGAAGCAATGCTGCTGAGATATGCATCCCATTTCTCCTCAATTGCTGGTCTCTTTCTTCAGTCTTCCTGACAGAACTGCATGCCATTTTTCCTTTTAATTTCCTGAATGTAGTTATTAACTGGAGTAAAAATAAATAAATAATCATGATGACAACATGCAATTTCTTGCAATGAAAACTTATGGTACTACTTATTTCCCAAGATTAATCTGAGTGTTTGCAAGTCTCTTTATTCAGCTAGATGGGAAACAGGACCTATCACCAGGGTTCCTTTCATTTTCCTGTTTTTTTTTCCTCTTTTAACAACCACATTCCTATTTTTTCCCTTGCCTGTAATAGAAAACTTTCTTTCCTATAAATCTCTTTTGTTCCTCCTGAGACTCTCCAGCAGTCTGTCAGGAGCCCAGCAAGGAATAGCTCATTTCTGTCAAGAGCTCCATATTAAGCATTAAATGTCTTCTAAAAAGCTGTCCTGATGACAGCCAAGCGCAGGGTCACACTCGCTTGAACTACAATTTACTCCCTTTCACGGCAGAGCGAGAAGAACTGCTTGGAACTGGGAGCGCAGAGTGGGGAAAAAAAGCCTCGTGACCCACTTGCCTGGAGAGGCTGGCCAAGAAAGAGAGGGTATTGCGGGAATGAGACTGAGCTGTGGGGTGGCTGGAGGGAAAGGAGGTGCCTTTGGAAGCACCTGAGCGGCAGCATCACTCCCAGCCCAGCGCTCCGGCCGCTCCCGGGACACGACGCGTCACTCGCTCCACGGGGACAGTGACGTGGGCGGGCACCAGCCTTCCTCCCTTGCTATCTGCTGCACACTCCCACGCGGGCCTAACGGGGACTCCAACCTGTCAGCTGAGGCGCCTTCAGTATCCTTAAAGATGCCACATCTAAGGCAGGCTGAGAGAGAACTCTGTGTTCAGAGGGCTCACCCACACACTGAGCCGGCAGAAGATGGACCCGGGTGGTGCAGGGGTTGCTTTAAGCGTCATTCCCAGCCTCCCCTCCATCTTCTGTTCCAACAGCTTTCCCAAGCTGACACCAAAGATGCTGAAGATGAGAGAGAGACATGGTCACAGGATGTCATTTTCCTTCTGTTCTTTCTGACACTGTGTTTTTGTCACTATTACTAAAAACCAGCCTGCCATAGGCAGCATTTAGCATCTTAACTAAAAGATCATCCATCTTTGCTGTATTGCTGATGGGTGACACCAGTGCATGGCTCTAATAAACAAAATAGTGCAGAGCTGGCAAGGGCTGCAAAGTTACTGGCGAGGATTCGGGGACTGTGAGCAGCTCATGGAGATTCTTCCACCCCACTGATCTTGCCCAAGCTGTTCTGATCTGCTCTGCTGACGTGGTCGTTTCACCCCAAAGGTGCGTGGTACAGCAGCATTCCTGTCCCTCAGGGCTTTGTCAAGAGTGATACCCCTGAATGGGGATGGGGGCTGTGCTCCCTCCCTGCCTCTTCCCTTTCCAGAGAGCAGCTCCCTTCCCTGGCTGCAGCAGAAACTCTGGGATGATGAGATGCTGAGCAGTGCACAGGGAGGTTGATGTCCCAGCAAAACCCTAATTTCACAACCCCCCTTGTCCCAGCCCTCCCCTGGTATTTGTGATATCACCCAATTTGTGAGATTCGCCCGTCGCTGCTCTGCATTTACCAGGGTGGTTTCTGCACGGCCAGGAAGGCAGGGATTAACTTCCTCCTGAGCATGACCATCGTGACCATTCATTTACGGAAGATCCCGGGAATTACCTTAGCCCTGCTCACAGCAATTATAACAAAAATAGAACTACAATAAAAAGGAGCACGGTGCCAAACCACACAAGAGAGACCTCACTGCACTGGGAATCGTTGTAAGGCAGTGCATTCCCTGCCTGTTCCTGAGTGATGGATAACACCAGCCCACCAGAGAGCAAGATTATCCCTGCTGCCCTTCCTGTGTCCTCTAGGACGGCAGGGAAGAGTAAGTGGGTGTTTGCTGCTGGAAGTATCCTCAGGCTCCAAAGCCTAGGAGCATTTTCAGCCCCAGGAGCAGGAGGCACAGGATGTATCTCTTTCTCACGTCTTCCCCCTTTATCTGTGTTTCCCACCATCGGTATCTCACATTCTGCAAATGCATCAGAAAGGAAAAATCAATGTAAACTAAACAAGAGACTTTCCAGGCTGTAAAGCAGAGATGGCATTAGGTGCCCATTAATCCCATGGCTGCAGCAAGTCCCTGGAGCGATGGAAATGGGAGGAGGGAGAAGGGAGGAGGGGGAGAATGCCAGGGGACAGAGAACCAGCAAATCCTCTCTTTGGACTGTAGTTGTTTTCCTTCCCTTTTATTTATTTCTATTTTTTTTCTTTTCTTCCCAATTTAAATAGAACTCGTAAAATGAGCTGATGGAATATTCTACTTTCTCTGCCTCCATGCTAGATTCAGAAGGCATGCAATGCTTTCTAATGTCAGCAGATCCAAATAAGATCATTTGCATTAAAAGAAAGCCAAGTTTGCAGCTAGCTATTCTAAGAAAAAAATTCAAAAAATTCAAGCTTTTAAATGAATCAATGACCCCTCAGGTTGGTGCCTATATAGAAATACTAAACTAAAAAGTTCTGCATCTAATCATAAAAGCTCTGAATTAACTCTGGGTTGGCTGCATCAGGGTTTGATGCAGGTCTTCTTACAACCCATCACGTTTGCTCCGTGGCTCCTTGGCTCAGAATTGCAGGATTGTCCTTCCCTGTGCTCATGAACAGACACAGAACATCACAGGTCTTCTTCTGGGAGCTAACCCCAAAATCCAGCAGCTCTCTCAGTGAGGGGAAGGGGAGAAGTCAATCCTTGTCTGTCTCAGGGTAGCAAGGTCCTTTGGAAAATCTCTCTGGAAAATGCTGGTGATAATCTGCTTTCTAAACTTCATTACTCTTCACAGATCAACTTCATAAATGCTTCTGATGCAGCCCTGCACCTTGGCACTTCAACACTCCCTTTTTTTTCCCCAAGAAAAAAGCTTTACTCATGCTTAATTCTCTGAAATGCTGCAAGAATCTGGGCACATCTCCCCCTCCCCTCCAAGTGGAAACCTATCAAGCCCATGGTTTTTGATACTTGTCCATTTTGATACGCTCCAGCCACATCTCAGTTTATAATTTCTAATAATTTTCAGTGTTAGTGAGGCTGAAAAAGCCATTGAGTGTTTTCAGGACTGAAATTGAGCCATCAATTATGAAAATGTTTCTTCTGCTCAGTTTCCCACTGAGCCATTATCTAATAAAAATCCCCAGGAAAACACCTCCCTCGCCAGACGAGGAAACAGTTAACAAGCCAGAGCTGCTGCTGGAGTGCCCTGGAAACAGAAATGCCAGGGTGGATATGGACATCCACAAATTCAGAGCCATCACTGGCCCCAACAGCATGCAAAGAAAATTGCAGACTCAGTCTCAGTTGGCATAATTTTCTATGTGAACTTGTCCCCTTTCCTTGAAATACTAGAATTACTTTACAATACAAAAGCTCTTTGCAATAAATGGCTTTTTTTCCCCCCCATGAATCTCCCCTATCATTCCCCCTCTGCCCAGCACACACTGGAGGGAAAAGCTGATTTGCATGTAAGGCTTGGGCATTAGGATCCTCTTATTAGAGGCCGAGAAAAAAGTAACTATTGAGAAAAAGAAGAGCAGGAGGAAGTGGGGGGGCAGAAAAAGTGCAGACACAGTAAATTACTGTGTGAATTAAATCTCCAGCTGACTGGAAATGGGGCTGTTTGAACACTCCCTTTGATTTTTGCAGTGTAAGGTGGGGAGGCTGCCATTCTTCTATTTTATGTTTGCTGATCCTTTGTTGTTCCTTTATGATCTTTTTCACCTTACGATGTGTGATTTAGCGTCGTTTCAGGAACACAGAGAACTGCGAAGTGGGCACGCTGGGGAGGGAGCCGCCACGGCCAAGGTTCAAGGTTGGAACCAAAGCAGTGGTGTCCTTACAGGGGGTGTGGAGACTGGTCCCCGATCTGAGTGGGCACATGCACATTTTAGCACTGTTCACTGGATTTTTTTGTCCCTGTTCCAGTGGTATCGAGGCAGTGGGTTGTTCAGAATCACAAATCCACTGGAGACGGATATGGAGTTCTGACCAGGCTAACCCAGCCAGCCAGCGGCAAGACGGAGAAATAAACCTGGTCATCCCATCTCCCAGCTTTTGGTTTTAATTTTGAAATGAAGAAGGAGAATTGGGTTGAGAGAGGTCAGGTTTCATATGGTCAGCTCGTCTCTACTTCACGGGGATATTACTTAAGAAAGTAAGGGGGAAGAAGAGGGAAAAAATGATTGGGAAAATAAAGAGAGCCAGAACAAACATGGGATGTGGGGGCTGCTGATGGAGAAAATTATAAAATGAAGCTACTGGAAATAACAGCTAATGAAAATGAGCAAAATGAGACTTCTAAAAGACAGTGCTACCCTACCTTGGAGCCGTGGTATCCTAGAGAGATTTTACTGACTTCCAGCAGCCAGTGTCTTGCCTGCCCTTCCCGTAGCATGGGGCCTAGAGCTGTGCCCAGAGAGCAGCTGAGCTCAGGGTGGTGCTGGAGGGATTATGGCCAGATTTGGGCATTTCTTGATGTCTCTGCTTCTCTTCCCACAGAGAAGCTGGGCATCTACTGCCTGAGAAAAGCTGGGAGCTCTCAGACTAACTGTGGGAGAAGGGATGCTTCCTGTTGTCTCCTCAGACATCTGGATTACTCTGGGATAAACAAGATGGACTTTGTGGGTGTTTGACAGTAGGACTTTATTAAACCTGACTCCAGATGACACTGTAGCTCCTCTAACACAAGACATTTCCTCTTCTACCATAGAGAAAAGCAGCTAAATCCAGAAACACAACTGATGGTCGTGGCATTGTGGCCACTTACCCCCAGTTCTGGATTTGGTCCAGGGCTCCAGTCTGCCCCTCAATAATGGCTCTTTATCCTCCATAAATTCCTGCCTGAACTCATCTCACACTCTCTGGGCAAGGTCTCCACTCTGCTCTCCTCTGTCCCTGTGCTGCCAGCCCAGGTCACTGCTGTCCCCAGTGCACTGCTCGGCATTCACCAAATCTTTAAATCTCTTTTCTTTTGCAGAGAGAAAATGCCAATTACCAGAGGCTCCCACGTGAATTCTGCTGATGACAGGGATCACTTACTGTTTGTCACTCTTTAGCCTGTATCTGATGGTTTCTTGGGAAAGGGCTCAGTTTATGCATGCTCCAAGATACTGCTTCATTGGTATTCCTGGGGCAGATCCTCCTCTGCTCCCATCTTAATAATCATCTCTTCTTCTTATCTAAGAGGGCTTTATATGGGAAGAATGGGGGCCAGTGAGGGGTGAGGGACAGCAGTGTAGGAAACACAAGGTTATCAGAGCTCCTTTTCTGCACAGGTGTGCATGGAGTTGGCAGGATAATGCTCATCACATCACTTATGCATTGGATGCTCTGGTATTTCAGCCCTTATTTGTACCAGGTGAATAACTTGCAAAACACCTTGTGTGACTGGCCATTTTCATGCTCTGTGAAATTTTCTAATACAATATTTATGGGAAAAAGCCATAATTGTAGGCATTAATAAAATTTTATGTGAAATCCTCAAACCTCAAGATGCAGTGGTACATTTTCTTCTTTTATTTTCTTTTAATTTTTACTTGTGTTACCCAATCCCTGCAACCTCAGATACCAGGGTCCTGTGATGCTCCCCAAATGTAAAGTGAGGTATTTTTTCCTGCTATGAAGGCCTTGAAGTTTTAGGCCTAAAATTTCAAAGGACCAGACATCCCACAGAGTGCAGTTCCCACCCTTCTTAGCATGCTTGGAAAACCCTGAACAGAGAAGACACAATATGGCAGGCTATAGAAAAATACTGAGAAGGGAAAGGACTTGTTTTGGGTCAGGACAAACCCTCTGGGTAGCACAGCCTCGTGGGGGTGGGAAGTATTCACTGCTCTATTTTTAATGGGAATGTCTCTCCTTCTAGGGCAGTTTTGTTCCTAAATTGAGTCTGTGACAGCACCTTTCTCCCCTCACATCTCTCACATTGATGCCTGGTGCTGTGCCCCTCCCTTGGCTGTCCTCACCTCACCCAGCTCCCACTGATCACATGGGCTCATCCTAAATTATTTAAATTTACAGCTACTTGGTGTAATCCTGCATTTATGTCCCCTTTGAATCTATTTCGACAGCTAATGCTAGCGAGCACTGGGGTACCTTTCACACAATCTCATCCTAATGAATAGAATTTAAATAGAGGAAGATTGAATTAGAAGTCAAAATAATTACTTTTCTGGGCACTTTTTCTGCACAGAGAAGGAGAAATCAGTAACCACAGCCTGGGAACACCGGGATATCCAGCAACCCCCTTCCACCCCTGTGCACAGCACAGTCTGGTTTGTGCCACTTCCACTCATTATTTGTTCATTAAACCCAGCCAAAACTCCAGCAAAGGTTTGTGCTAATTCACCCTTCAGTAAGGGAAAAAACAAACAAACAAAAAACCACATTAAGGGGAGCATCCAAGCTGCACAGCAGAAGGCAGCAGACAAATGGGTCTCTCCTGCAAGAGCCGGGGAAACGAGAGGCGAGCTCCAGCCTGCGACGCCCCGGCAGGGATTTGTGGAGCCTGGCTGCAGTCCTCAGCTGTGGGGCTGTTGTCACGGAAGGGAAACCTGAAATATTACTGAATAAACCTGAAATATTACCAGTTCAGAGGGAAGCACACGCAGCGGGTGTCATTTAAATGCAATCACGGGGTGCTCCGTTCATCCCCGTGCCCTCGGCGATCCGTGCGTGTGCCCAGCCCACGGAGTCTGCGCTTCTCACCCACCTTGTGGGACCATCAGCTGCCTCCAGATATTAAAAGACATCTGTGCTTTGCTGTGTGGAGCTCACAGGTTAACCAGACAAAGAACAGAGGTAACATCAAGACAGGTAGTAAGACATATTCCCTACTAATCTCCCAGAGCTGCAGAACACACCGGGAATATTTGCGCTCATTTTATTCCTGGTGGTTCTCACCTGTGGTTTTTACCTTACCCCTGTTATTTCTAGACATCATATTTCTTGGTGATTCGGTGAGGAATATTTGTCTATATTCCAATCCAGCAGAATAAAGTATAATTGCTGCATTTTTGGCGATTGGAGAAATCCTGATTCGCTGTTTCTTCCCGATTTCCGACACGAAGGAGATGAACTCATGCCCGGTGCTTTGCTTGACTGACTTCAAAGTTATGGCAGCAAGTTGTGCACTGCACCCCTCCTCACACATAACATTTTAATCTGATTTCTGTCCAGATAACAAAAGTCCAATCCTGAAATATTAATGACAAACAACTGCAGGACCTGTGGGTGATTTGCATTGCATCTTTTCTCAGGAAGGAAGCGGGATCACCTTTCTTGGGACATGAGCCTGTGCAGATTGCCTTTGCAAGTGATGGAGAAGTGTGCACTGGCATGCTGTCAATCTCATAAACAAAGGTGTTGTCAGGGAGCCTTATTTAGAAGTATTTCAAATTAACCTTGACAGAAGAATTAATAAATAATAAGAGCTGAATGATTTATAAATAAATCAATTACACTATAAATTTTAAAACAGCATGGTCTCAACTATTGCAGGGTGAGCAATACAAAGAAAGTTCATATGGGCTAAAACTTCTCTGGAGGGTTTCTGATGTCGCCTCAGGGGTCTCGTGGCTTCTGAGGGAAAGATGGAGTGAGGGGGTGTTAGGAAAACACACCCTGTGTGCCACAGAGACTGTGCAATGATCTCCTTGATCCCTGGAACATTGCTTCTCCAGATGGGACCCCAACTGCAACAGCTCAGTCGTAAGTAAATTTATTTCAAAGTGACAAGAATTTCAGAAGAACGGCCAATATCAGAGCTCCTAGGGCCTGGCTCCAGAATCCACATAAAAGGGAAGGGGTAAAGGAGGGAAGAGGTAAAGAAGACTAAATGAGAATTGCAAGTGAGGTTCGTCCTGTCTGACCCTGGCTGTCTGCTCTGAGTTGGTGCTTTTGTCTTCCTCCCTGGCTGATGGAGACACATAGGAAGGTCCAGAAGCCTAGGAATCACATGTGTGACAAATCCCTGTTTCAGGATGGAGCTAAAGCTTCCATGAAATGTCTTGCTAGTGCCTGCTCCCTGGTTTTGGCTGTCCAGCTTCTGAGCTGCTGGAGACGAGCATCCAACACAGGCCAACCAAGCAAGCCCATGGTCCTTGGATCTGACTTCAGAGTCTGCCTGCCCCGGGGAGGTGACCACATCAGAACCTGCATTTGCATGGAGAATTTCCGCAGTTTGATTTTCACTCCAGAGAGAAAATTCCAGACACTGACCTATCGACAGCATCAGCAGAAATGGGAGCACCTCTCTCTGCCCACATATGAAACCTGTGAGCAGTTTTCAACCCCTGAAAGGATGGGCTAAGCTTTTCTGGGTGACTGATCAAAGAGGTGTGAGCACTGCTGCCTGTTAGCTCATTTACTTTAATTTCTGAAGAACACAAAGCCCCCCAAAAAGGCAGGGAAAAAAGGCATTCAGGCACCGGGGTGGTGGATGACCTTATCAGAATTCCAGAGTTAGGTGGAAATTGGTTTAAAAATTCAAATGACTGTTCACATAAAATGGCTTGCAGGATTCACCCAACTGTAATAGCAATTCTCTGCAAATGATTATGCAATTACCTCCAGGAGGTCAAAAAGTAATTACCACGTAACCTGCTCTCTTCTGCTGGTTGCCTCTAATAAATAATAGATGCAAGCTCTACTCGGGTTTAGAAGAGAATTTGCCATTTCTTTACCCTGTAATTACATTAGATTATTTACCCAGCATGGTCAGCTGTGACCATGTAGGTCAGCTAACGTGATATAGGAAGAACGGCCGAGAGTGATTTATGCTCTGAATATCCTCCAGCACCTGGGATCAAAGGGAGCTTTGGTTGCTCGTGCACCCAGGACATTCCTTTCTCTCTGGCCACGTCTGCTCTCATGTGCCAGCTTCCTCCAGTGCAAAACCACACATTAAATTGTCAGGGCTCCAGACAAAGCCCCAAAAGCCAAGCTGTTCTGCAGGGCTTCCCGGGAATCACTGCAGGACATTTTGCTCCACACTCAGCAGTGCTGTCAGCACATTAGGCCTCAATAAGGAGGAAACATTTTCTTTAGCCTCAGGCTTAGAAGCTTGGAACACCCGGGTCTTGTGTGTTTTCCCATGGGCAAGCAGGCAGGCTATCATCATTTTCATCTTTGTCAGAGAGAGTTTTTTGTTGTTGGCTGAATTTCACACTGAGACAATTTCTTCCTGAGGACCTGGAGTGATGGCATTTGCTGTGTTTCCCTGACTATCATCTTGGAAGATGCAAACCTCGGAATATGCTGCCTTTTCCTGGCAGTCTGTGAAATCAGCTGCTTTGACCTTGCTGGAAAGAAAGACATTTATTATTGGGGAGCAGGGAGAGATGTGGGGGCATGGTGTGCTCAGAGCCTGACAGAAGCAGAACAAGACGCACAGCTTCTTCCTGGAGAAGCTGACAAGAGAAGTGGAACACGCCAAGTAACACGTCGGAGAAAGTCTGGATTATCGTTTTCATTTCACACACACAGTGAGGGGCAGCAAGGCCAGGCAACCCGATCAAGGTCTTGCAGCAAACCTGTGCCAGGGCAGCACAAGAAGGCTCCACATCTCCTGAGGGCTGGTCCAAAGCCTGCACCAAGAAAGCATTTTCCTCTCCAGGGCTCTCCCTGTGAGGCAGCAGCTCAGGCTGACTCAGAAAAGCTTACGCACCCCCATAACATATTCCCCCTGTCAGAAGATAAGTGTATCTCCCACTTGCTGCTTACCACAGTCACTGTTTAATAAATTAAGGGTCTAATTACATGGTATAGAAGTGATGTTGTTACACAGGTGCAGTGACTGGAAACAAGACCAAGCAATAATGTTCCAACAAAACCCAGTGGCCTCTGCTCCTGATTTCTATTTTATGCTTTGTGGTCTCTGCGTTAGACGATGTGCCCCAAGCTGGGATCAAATCAGGCTTTAATGCACCCTGTGATTGATGGACATGGTTCCAGCAAGGGCTGGAATCTCAGCTGCCTCTCCCCTGCCTCTTCCCACCTGCTCTTCCACAGACACAAAGCACGGCCAAGGCTGATGGTGCAAAACACAACTAGAGCCGCCCCTCTTCATCACCTAAAGGTAATGAGAAGTATTTATGGAGGGATCACTTTATGGAGGTGTTTTTTGGAGGGATCACTTTAGTGCTATTGCATTAACAGAATGCCAGCCTGCACACGGCCACAGGGCTTTGAGTTCCAGCCCGTGCAAATCCACCCAGTGCCCTTAATGAACCTGATGCTTTAATGGTTGGAATCAACGGTCTTAGAGGTCTTTTCCAACCTAAATAATTCCATGATTAATGAAAAGTCACCCCTCTGAGACCCACGCCCCCTTTCACACAGGGATTTTAGGAAGTGCTGCAGTGTTGTGATCCATGGCCTCGGGTCCTACAGCCATTCCCTCCCGGCTCCGAGGTACCCAAGGGGTTAAGTGGAGCTGGTGGGGATCACTTGAGGCAGATGTTGAGTGATTTCTCAGTTGTGGGCACGTGCAGGTCAGAGTGGGCGCAGTGTTCAGTGAGTGTCACACCTTAATGGGCAGCTGGAGAGGAAGGACGGCAGGTTCATCTCCTTCCAGCACAGTAAGTCCTGGCTGTGGAGTGTGAGCTCTGTATTATCAATAAAGGGCAATCACACTACTGGGACTTAATGACAGTTTTGCACATAACAGAAACCTTTGAGAGCAACTTCAGAGTTCTTGAATGTCAGTGGGACCTGATGCACACGCGCACGTACGTCCTGTTGCCTGGAGAAGCTGGGGAGGCTGCTCGGGGTTGTGGGTGGCACAGAGGCAGCCCCACATTGTGCTGCTCCCAACCCTCGTCCAGTGCCTCAGGTGGCACCTGTGAGCCACAGCTCAGCACGTGGTGCCAGTGCAGCTGGCAGAAGAGAGGATCTCTTCTGGGGTGGCAGGAGATTTGTACAGTCCTGTCCTTCTGCACTGCCGTGAGACTGCTGCGGGGTCCGGCCCACACGGACCTAGGGCTGGCTTTTTGTAGGAGGCAGGGTTTGACTCATGTTTTGCTGAACACTGGAGACTGAGTGAGGAGAGGAGAGGGAGAAGCGTGGGCATGGATTGCAAAGAGCAGCGCAAGGTACTGAGCAGGAAAAGGGAAGAGATGGAGGTGGGGAGACCCCCAGTAATAAACTCCATAGTCTCTGAAGCCTGGGATTAGTTTAAAAAAGGCTAGAACTGGGCCATTCCCCCTCATTTCCTTTTCTTTGAACCCCAGAGCTCTGCACAACCTCCTTCAAAATGTCTGCTATTAGCAACAGTTCCCTCCTTCCCTCCTGAGCAGAGAGATGCATTGAACTAATTAACGTGCAGGGTTTGTGCAATCCCATTTTGGTGGCTTAGCACTGGATGTCCCTCAGCAGCGACGTGGCCTGAATGAGAAAAAGGCCACAGAGGCAGAAAGCGATGACACCAATATCTCAGGAGCCAAGAGGCACAGAGCCAAGGGGCTGCGAGGGTGATGAGTCCCTGGGGGCATCGTCATTCCAGGGAGCAGAACGGGGTGGCTGCAGGGAGGGAGGATGCTCTTAACAGCAAGAAAGAGGGACAAAGCGGAAGGGGAGACAAAATAAAAGGGAGGTGAAGAGGGTACAGCATCCATACTGTGCAGAACCTGTTTGTTCGTGCAGTTCTATAACCGAGGAGGCACCAGCTCTCATTTCAGTATTTATATTTCCCTGGAGCAGCACCAACTGTATTTCAATATAAACGTAACGTAGTTAATTGAAATCAGTAAGTTCAGCAGTCATTAATAACAAATCTCTAGGAAGGAATATCCCTGCTGCAGTTAATGATCAGCATAAAAGAGACCCTCTTTCAAAGTGTAGCGGTGAGCTCGGGGTTCATTTCATCGTTGATTAGAGTGAGTTAAACTTTGCCCCGTCTGTAAGTTGTATATTTGAATATGAGAAGTTCGCAATATTTGAAGATATCAAAATACCACAGGTGCTTTGGAGCAAATCCAGCCCTGACGGCTGATCCCCAAAAGAGTGATGTGACTCTGAAGAACAGAAAAGGTGGAATTAGCCCACAGAAGTTAGAATGGACCAAGTTCTGCCGTGAGTCTCGGTGTAGAACAGATTTGAGACTCAACAGAATCAGCAGGATTCCTCCAGATCTGTGGGAAAACTGGCAGAACCTGACCCAGCCTGAGGCTCATTGCTACAGCCCTGAGATGCTATTGCAGGTGACAGCCATGAATTCAGGGATGCCCTGAATGTTTAAAACTGCTTTTAGGATTGCATTAACATTGTGAATTCCTTTGGAAAGTTGACTGTGTAAACCAAAGAGACCCTGCCCCTGTGGGTACAGCAGAATCAGAATTTGTGCTGTGGTTGGGGCAGTAACACAAAAACAGATTAACTGTAATGTGAAAATAGAAATCCAGATATAGGTCAAGAATTAAATTCTCTCTATTAGAATATTATGTCTGAGAGGGGCTTTTTCCTAGAGGGCAAAAGGATGACATCGCTTTAAAAACCTTGGGGGAAACGTCTGCTGTAAATACATGAAGCCAGTGGTGCTGGACTGTGCAGTGGGTCTATTAAGTTTCTTCTGCTGGAAGAGGCCTTGATATCACTTGGGGTTATCAGAGCTTCCGCTGGTTTGCACCAGGCGTGGTTCAGAAGGTGCAGTCACAGCTACAATTCTCCCTCAGTGGAGCTGCAAATCCGTGTGGGACTGAGGGCTTGGTGGAACTCATGATCTGTTTTCACCACAGTGTGCAAGTAACTGGGTGATTCCTCATCTAAAATGCTCATCCTTTTCAGGAAACCTGCTGGCAAGGGCAGATCTTATCCTGTGGCAAACCACAGTGAAAAGACCTTCTCCAGGTAGAAGGTCATCACAAACAATAAACCCCGGTCCTTTAATTAGAATGAGAAATGCAATTTGGAAAGGTGAATGGCAGAAGGTGCATGTGTGGCAATTAGCCATGGAATACAAAAGAGGAGAGCCCAGGAATGATGAATGGAGGGAGACACGCACCCTAAGTGGGGGGAAATTTACTGCACACTTGGAAATGGCACAGAGGTAAAACCAGTCTCACAAGTCCAGCCCTGATCATCTCAATCGGTGCTGGGACTGTCAGGCTTCTGGTTGGAACTGCATTTCCTTCCCCACTGTATTTTGACATCCAGGCTTTTGTTTCCCAGCGCCACCTGCAACTGCAAGTGTAACTCAGCGGTGAAATGAACTCCGGTACAGCAACAGAGATTTTTCCTTCTTCCAATTAGAGGAACTCCCCCGTAAGTCCTGCAAGAGGGATCACTGTGGCAGTGCTGAACACTGTGGATCCAACACGCTTCACACAGATGACAGCTCTATAAGGCACTGTGGAAACGAAAACAAAAATGCTGTGTATATAATGCAGTGATGGATTGCTTCCTAAATGTCACAGAATGCTTTGGTACAGATCCTCACTGAAGGCTCGTTGGTGCTGCCCAAAATTTGTTCAGTCCCTGTGTTGCTGGAGTGCTTATATCCAGTGCCAGCACAGCCTTGGTGGCTAGAAAGGGAACAAAATGAGAGCATTTACCTAAATTTAAGCTCCTTGTGCTCAAGAAAGGAGACTACAGGTTCGAGAAACCCAGGATCACAGCTGTAGATGTGTCAGAGGCTAGTGAAAATAGCTCTCACAGTCATGTTTTTTCATCCCAAACAACCAAAAAGCAGATCTCAGTTGGTCACAGAACCTTTTCACAGCCTTCTGTCTCACAGTAACTCACTCAGGTGGGACTTGTGAACCTGCAAAATGGGAATGTGACCACTGTTCTGCCCTCTCAGACTCACCAGGAAAACACCACGAGGAAACCTGCACCAAGGACAGCAGGGGTAACTTGCATTTCCTCCTTGGAAGATGTTTCTAACTGCAGAAAACACTTTTAATGGGACTCTAGTGCTTTTCCAGCCTCTCATTCAATCGCTGTGGCAGAAGCCTTTGGAATATGCTGCTTGCTTATATGTGAGGTTCTACTGGCTGGTGATGGCTGAATCTCAATACTTATGACCAGAATATATTGCACTATCAGAGCAACTCTGCTAGGAAGCCAGCTGGAGAATGAGGGCTGGCTTGGGAGCTCTCTATCATCAGATAATAGCTTGAGCTCCATAAAATCTCTTTTTAGCATGAAGTTCCATTTCTGGAGCACAGCAAATCCATGGACAATTGCTTGTTCCACCATGGAAGTCAAAACATTTTATCCTTTCAAAATCAAATTTTATTTCCTTCAAGTACAGAATCCTGAGCCCAGGTCATTTGTTTCCTTCATCATGACTCTCCCAGTAGGATAAAGCAGGAAGAGAGAAGATGTGATGTCATTTGAGCTGAAAATTTTAGTTGCTTTTCCTACTGATGAAGAAAAAGCTACTATTAGAGGGGCTCATCAGCAGGGAAACAATCCAGCAGCTGGTTCCCCAAACACCACAGCTGGAAAAGTCTGGCTGAGCCAGCAATATCAGAAGTGCACAGCTCAGCACTGCTTTCCTGTCAAGGAAGAAGAGATCTCTTTCCCTTCCCCCTCTCCGTCACCAGACCAAGACAATCAGTGCTGTGTAAAATGAACAGCACACACCGTAGGGGCAAACTGAGGTGATGTTCCTGTCATCTGCAGGAGCTGAGGGGTTTTATCAGCTTATTGGGGATGTTTGTGTCCTTGGAGAGCAGGTCTGAGAGCTGGGGTCTGCTCTCCAGGAGCAGGGAGCAGTGACCTTCCCCGTGCAGGAGCTGGGGGGAGAAAGAAGGAGAAGGAGATGCTGCTCCTAGCAAAGAAAAAAAGGAACTAATGAGCTGCAGGGACTGGCACAGAGCCAGACCCCCCCAAATCATTAACATGGTCAGGTTCAGGAGAGCTCTATTAAAGTGTCTATCAAAACCCTTGCCCTCAAATGGATTTATTGGATGAGAAGGAGGAGCTGGGGTGCAGAGTAAATACAATAGTAATGGGCCCGGCCTCTCTGTGCCAGCAATGCCTGGTTACTGGAAAAGCTTTGTGACATGGAACAATTTGCCGGAAAATTGGAGAAATCGAATTTAAAAGCAGACCCAGGGAAACGCTGAGATTTAGATCTTCCAAACCAACCCAGCAGCTGGGGAGGGAAGCCTGGGGGAGGACAGGAGAGGGATTCTGCTCTGAAAATCTCCTGAGCACATGGCTTCGGGTGAAGATCCCTCCTCTTGAGAAAGGGGAACTGCTCCGGATTACTCCAGCTACTGTAAAATGAGATAAACTGCTCCAGGGCTGGGAACCAAAGGAGCTGGGCCAAGGGTGGCAGAGCTCAGGAGCTGGGCACAAGGAGCCAGGATCGGTGCAGATTATGCTGGAATTTTTGTGTAAGGGCAATTTTGAAATATTCATGGCAGGAATTAAAGGCTATCTAAATTAATATAGTGATATTTGAAGATCAAAACCTGTCAAGATCCGTCCGTGTGCTCCTGCCTGGGTTTGTAAATCCAGAATGTGTCAGTGTTCTCCCTCCTCATTTACACCAGCACGTGGAAGAGAAAACTCACACACATGGATCTGGCTTCCTCCTGGTCTCCTGCTGTTTGCTTAGTCCCACTGGATTCCCTCTGTGCTTGGAGTCAAAGGGCTGCAGTGATCTTTGATGACTTCACTTGCAGGAGCTGAAATTCAATTTCTTTTACACTTAACCTCAAAAGTTTTCACAAATAACATTCAGCAAAGCCTGTCCCAGGGAGGACCCAAGGGGCCAGCAAACATCCATTGCCTAATAGGACTGACTTCTTAGTCATATTTATTTATTTTCATTTGGATCTTTAATAATAAACTGAGGACCTGAAGGATGTTTTGAACACCCACATGGATGGAATGGGGGATGGAGGGCTGGGTTGCTGAGCACAACTTGTCATGCATGAGGATAAATGGGGGGAATCAATTCACTGGTGAAGCAGCAGAAGAGAATTTTCACCAGGGGAACAGGAGTGCACAAACCTCCAGGTGGGAGTCAGCCCACAGCCATGCTCAGACGGGGCTGGGAGATGGACCCAGCCACGAGCTCTGATGCTTCACCCTGGGTGTTCCCAAGTACTCTGGGGAAAGGATTAGTGGGAGAGAGAGGTAAGTCTCCTGCTGCTCTGATGGCTCCTTTTCCTTAGAGACACAGGCCCAGGTCTCCTTATAGACCTGCAGACTTTAAGGTACATTTCAGCCTCCAGTGACACAGGGACAGCAAATGCAGAGCAGATCACTCAGTGACAGAGCAGAGCCCGAGAAAAGCCAGGGCTCAGACACCAGAAAGGAAAGGAACTGTTAGAAACAGGTGGACCCTTGCAGGCAGGAGGGTCGTGTCCACACAGCACGAGGACCACGGTCTGACCATCAGCTCTCGTGGTGTCTGAGCCCAGCACAGGGCAGGGAGTTGGTTAGTTAGGCCTGTCCCCCCATCAGGAGGAATGCCTGGCCAGCAGGAGTGGGTGCTGTGTGGGACACGGCAAACAGCAGAGCCTGGAGCTAAAGAAAGCCTGATCATAAGCAAGGTCCCCACCTGTGCTTGGACAGGGGCCCTGCTCCTCTGCCCACTGACACCCACCATGGCAGGGAGGGGGTACCGCGCCTGGGCGGCACTGACTGCTCCATCGACATCGTGTTCTGCTCGTGGGTTACTGCTTTAAGTGACAGAGGGCAGGGTTAGGTGGGATATTAGGAAGGAATTCTTCCATGTGTGGTTGCTGGGACCCTGGCACAGGGTGCCCGGAGAAGCTGTGGCTGCCCCGACCCTGGAAGTGTCCAAGGCCAGGCTGGACAGGGCTTGGAGCAACCTGGGATAGTGGAAGGTGTCCCTGCCCGTGGCAGGGAGGCAGAACAAGATGAGCTTTAAGGCTCCCTCCAACCAAACCACATTGTGAGTCTGCATTAGAGCCAAGCTGACACCTGGCAAAGCTTCCGTGAGTCTTGATGTCAATTTTAATGCCTTATGTACCTGCTCATGTGGTGGTAAATCATGAGACAATCTGAAAATGGAGAAATATTTCAGTGTCTCCAAGTTTAAGCACATGAACAAGTCCCAGGATACCTCGAGTTAATTCTACACATGAGTGTTTTCTGCAGGAAAGATGGATTTAAGCATGTGGTTAAAATGTTTTCCTGTATCAGAGCCCTCAATGGTGAAGAATGAAGAGACATTATTGGAGATGCAGTTTATACCTAACACTTGGCACATTAGGCAGCACCCGTGTGGTTAAAACACACTTTTTCATTAAAAATTATAATTGGGGGAAAACAAATTAGAGCCAAAATGAAATAGACTTTTTATTTTTCCCCTTTTACCAAGAGATTATGTGTTTCCCAAACACAATTTCTCTAATCCATATCTAATGCATTAGAGGCATTCTGCTATTTTCCTCTAGACAAACAAATTTCCCACCCAGTGTGGGATCACAGCCCTGTTCCAGAGAGAAAAACAAGTCATAATAATGCTGAGGCCACTAAAGGAAAATGTTAAAATAATTAAAATATGAAAGAAGCTGCTGTCTTCCTGGGATTTCAATTTCAGAGGTGCCTGAGGGGAGGGGGTTGGATATCTCACACTGATACACTGTTTGATAAAGTGTGATAAAGACTTAGAAAAATTGGCAGATTAAACTGAAATAAAAGCTGAGGATGTTTGCATTCAGAAAGCTATTAAAAGCAGTGTGATTGAGCAGCAAGAAGCTTCTCTTTTATGCAAGAATGCACCGGAGTGGGATGTTTGCTGCATCGATGTCAAGGAGATCAAAGAGTTGTTTTTGTTAGTGGCACTAACTGTTCTTTTTGGCTGCTGGCTTGGATGTGCAATTGAGAGTCTCCAGGACCCTGCTGCGCTGTGATGGTGTCTTAGAATGGGACCAAAGCTCCAGGAGAGCCTTGTGATCATGTCCTGATGTGATGCTGCCATTCAGAAGATCCTCAAAACCCTTCTGTGGCAGAGTAGTCAGAGATGCCAACCTGTCCAGCACAGGGACGGCTCACTCAGTATTTGCTTCCTTAAGGATTCTTTCCCCCAAAATTTCTTGGAGTTTTTGCCTCCATTCAATTGCCTCCAAATCAAAGGCCCTTTTTCAAGCTGGTTCAAACACAGGCTGTCAGTGTGCTGCCTAAATCTGGGACAATAATTTGATAGATCACTCTTTACCTCCCCTATTAGTTAATTAGCCATTTGTCTTTCAGATGGACAAGGGTGCGTGCCCCGACGAGTGCCCTCATTTGTGTGTAAAACCGCAGGTGAATTTCCAGACCGGAGGGTTAAGCCAGGAAAAGTGAAGGATCTGGTGATTGGCAGAAGTTGTGGCTGTTTGATTGATCTCACAGCTCAAAGAACTGACAACAAACCAAGGGGCTGCTCAAACCAGAGAGCCCGAGACCAGCCAGAGCCTGAGTAACACCTCTGCTTGTTGAACAGTCACCAAGCAAAAGTCATTTGGAGAATCACAAGTAGAAGAAAGCTGCCAGGAACTACAGTTCTGGCTGGCCTTGGACTCCCACACAACCCCTCTGAACTGACCTCGAGATACTGGGTGTCCAGGTTTTCCTTCCTATGCAAAACAGCCATCGATCACTGCCAGGTGCAATCGGCTGAAATTGGGATTTCACCTCCTAAAATTGCAAACGTCGGAGGATTTCTCCCAGGAGAAAGGTGCCAGGAACTACAGACCTGGCTGGCCTTGGACTCCTGGACACCACCTCTCTACTGGCAATAAGACACTGGGTATCCAGCCTTTCCTTCCTGTAGGGAAGAGGCATCGTCCGAAGTCAGCGGCCTGAGCCCAAAATCGGGATTTCTCAGGTGCATTCCCTGGCAAACTCCCAAGAGGGTGAAACACAGCACTAAAGCTGTGACAAGCAGCTGAAGCAGCAGTTGTGCTGGGAGTGGTGCCCACATGGAGACCCGATGCTCTGAGAGCCACTTTGCAACCGCCTGCCAAGCGGCAACACCCGGCAGATTGCTCTGCCCGTGCTGGGTTTCCACTGCCTCCGAGGGCAGTGGTGGCCCTCTCAGGAAGGTCCCCCTGGCAGGATATGTCCCAACATGGGGCCATGAATTTGAGCTGGAGTGGTGCTGCGAGGAGATGAACCTGCTCCCTGTCCCAGGCAGGCAGAGGGGCCACCTCGCTCTGGTAGAAGGTCAGGGTTGGGTTTTGGCTACATGGACGCAATTCCTTGCTCTGTTCCTAAACATTGCAGTTGTAAAAATATGATCTGTAGGTTATCTGTAACAAAAAACCCAAGCAAGCACTGATTCAGCAGCAGCACAGGTCATGCACACCAGCAGATTTTAAGTTTACAGCAAGTCTTGCTACTTTTCTAACTCTCTCCCTCTCTCTGCTCCAGCCCAGACTACTCTTTTATTTCCAATTGCCTCCCTCTGGCAGCTTTATATTGGTGACCTGAGGGTGCAAATTAGATGTTTGAAAATACAGCAGTTAAATCAACAACTCTGAAGTGTAATAGAGGTCAGGACAGTTTGCTTCCAACTCAGTTGCTCAGCTTCTGCTTTGGTTCGTGCTATCTGCATTTTGCAAAGTCCTTTGATTTCTGAACAGGGTGAAACCGGGGCCCAATCCTCCTTCTGTTCAAATCTCCAACTCCGTGTATTTTCTATTCATTTTTAGGCTTCTAAAAAGAGGCAGTGGTTCCCTCGGTTCACTCCCAGTAATTTTCTGGGAAAGGCTGCCAGTCTGGACTATGTCCTTTGCCCTGGAGCTCTTCTCCTAAATCTATCTGTCACTGGAACTGGGCAAAGCAACCCGTTTTCCCTGGAATTTTTGGTCTGTCCTGCTGCCAGACAGTGAATGTCTGGTCCGATTACATCGCCTGTCCTTAATGGGCTCGTTAACATTTGGATACTCGCGTGTTCTGCTGACAAAACACCCCCACAGCGCTAAATAAACACCCCCAATCAGGAAAACCATAACCGGGAGCTGTGGAATGGGGCTTCGGGGGAAATATCTCACGGCTGTATCAGAGCCTTGTAATTGAAGGCTGACTGGCGTGGGGGAAGGAGCGATTCTGCTCCACTATCACACGCTGGAGACTCTGTTCATTTGTCTTGATTAGCAAAAGTGTAACTGTGGCGTTCCTTTAATTAGTGGCTTTCTCAGAAGGCTCGTTGGTGTGAACAGCCAAGGGCCGGGCAGAAATGCAGCTGGGTGGGGAGGGGGCAGCTCTGTGCCGTCTGCTTGGAGGAAATCTTGGGCCACAGCCCCTCGGGTCGGCAGTGGAGGGAAGGAGAGCAGCCTTTAGGCTGGATACGGCTTTTCAGCACTTTCCTGGCACAGGAATTGTGCCATAAAACAGGCATCTGCTGTGTCCTGGGGAAGAGGGATGTGGGCACAGTTAGAGGCACTCTGGAAGGCAGAGGTTCCCCTCTGCATGCCGAGGAGCTGGAGCCAGCCAGCATCTCCCTGACACAGGTGGCTGCAGTACAAGACTGAGACTTTTGGTTTCAGTTCCTTAATATTTTATTATGCATATTTAAATGCCTGCTGCTTGAGGGGTGAGAAGACGCAAGGTTGCTGCCTACAACATGCCTCATGAGCAGATGAAGCTCAAATAACACAAAGAAAAGGAAAATTCTGAGCATCGTTTGCTAAGGGATTCTGCCAGGTACTTTTGAAGAGGTGCACTGTGAAGAAGGAGAGGCTTGGGGTGGGGAATGATTTGCTCTCAATCCTTTCTCAGTCCTGTTGAGCAGGAGGAGGGTTTATGCCAACACTGCCAAGCAGTGGAGCTCCTCAAAGCACAGAGCAGGGACAGCATGGAGTGGCTCCAACACCTCCACCAGCACTTAGATGCCTCTGGAGAGTCTTGGCTGATGTGGTGTTTTGGGTGTGCAGGGCTGAGTTCTCTTGGAGGACCGGGGAAATGCCATAAGGGGAATTTAGGGCAGATTTTCACTGACTTTGGCCTGCTTTTGTGTTTTTCGTTTGGTTTCAAAGAGGTTTCTGGTAGGAGATTATGGAGCACTCCCCTCCTTGGGACCTTTGTTCTCTCTTCTGTCAGGCAGCCACAAATTTGAACACACAGGAGCTGTTTCATCTGAAATCGTTGGCCCTCATGTAAACAAGGCCATTAAATAGAGGAAAAGACAAATGATGCTAGCAGGCATGTGCTTCACTCTGTCTCAGAGAGCTTTTGATGGCTGGGTGATCCCACATGCACCTTGGAAAGGTCTGGGCTATTAGAGAGAGTAAACAAGTCCTCACTTTACCTTTCCTACCCTCTGTCTCTCCCTTTTCTCTCCCTCCTTCTTTCCCAAATGCCACCTTCCCATTTCTACTTTCCCTGATTTATTATTTTCCATTCTGTGTCTCCTGGAGGCAGAATACATTTTTTAACAGGCAGGATTTCTAAATCCTTTTATTTTCCTTCAGATTCTTTCTGATCACCTCTGGGCTGTGCACACACACACACAAACACAAACACACGTGCATTTGTATGTCTTTGATAGCACCTTCTCTTTTCCTTCCCAAACACTTTTCATACATCCATTGAGTTCCCCAGTCCTATTTCCATCAAACTATATGCATTATTCCCCCTTTTCCTTGCCTTTTGTCAATCCAGAAAAATAAACAGGTTGGATTTCCTACCTCTTGGATAACTTTTCCAGGAGCTGTATTTTGTCCTTCTTTTTTTTCCCCCCTGATTTTCTTTCTCTCTTTTTAATTTATATTTTAATTTTTACTTTCCTTTCAAAGAAATCATCCTTTTCCACCCTTGGTCCCTGGCTTCTTGTCCAGTGTTTTATTCAGGCTATGGATGATTGTCTCCATACACTCCTTTTATGCCATGAAATGAATTGCTAATGCAACCCCTGCCGGGAGAAGCATAGTCTGATCTTGTCCTAAATAGGGCCCTGTTTGCAGGGGATGATGTATAAATGTATGGACTGCATCATTATATATTCACTTAGTGGAAAGAGGCCTCTGCTTATTCCATAAATGAATTCCTGGGGAGAGGAGATGCATCCAGCCTGAAGGTGCCTTGAAGTCCTCTCCTGCTCCCCTGGCATGGCTGCTCAGTGAAGCCCAGCACCAACCAGATGAATATTCACTGCCACACGATCTGGAGATGTGAGGGAAGACAGGCCCCGTGTCATCCATAATATTCCTGCCAGAGATGCCACTCCTGGCCGAGGCACTCGCTGGCACTTGGGAAAGCTTCCAGGACCATCCCCTTCACAGCCCTCCGGGCTGGAGGAAGCATCCAGGTCTGGTGAGGGGGCAGGGGCAGAGTTAAGGCTCTGAAACCTCCAGATCAGGCCCCTGCTGAAGGGGGATGAAGTGCTGATCCCCCTGCTTGCAGCAAAGTGCACTCACAGGGCTAGAGCAGGGTGAAACCCCAAAAATTCTGTTAAATGCAATGCTAGGATTTCCCCTGAGCAGCTTATGGTCTTATGTAAGCTCTGAGAATAAGAGAGGGTGAAAAGGATAGGGAAACCCTTCTTTCAGCCCCGTGGTCTGCCACAGTCATCCTGCCTGGTTCTGGTGCAGACCCAGAACTGCCCCACAGGTTTTATATATCCTAAACCACAGCCAGGATGGCAGTGGAGGCCCTGCAGGATCTGTGGGATGCTCCTTGGAGAAGCACTGTACACTTTCCAGCCAGATCCTGTTATTGTGTTGGCTTGGATTGTATTTACTGGCACAACGGAAAAAAAAGATAAAACTAGGTTTTCCCTTGCTCCATTTTATTTTTTCCTTCTGGACTGGGCTCTGGGCTTCTCTCAGAAAACCCATAAACCGTCCCATTAAATCAAGTCACCATGAGGCAGCACACAGCACAGCCTCTGAGTCTGCCTTGTTGTTCTGCTGCCATCAGGTCTTATCCATCAGCCTGGCTCAGTTTCACCTGAGTTCACTCTCCTCTGAGCTAAACCCGGCTCCTGCAAATAATCTCTGCCTTCCTGCTCCTCCTCAGTGTAGCCTGAGCATGGGATAACTCAGAGCTTCTGTAATGTGCTGCTTGTGTTTGCAGTAAACCCTCTTGCTAATGGGCAAGGTTCATGCTATTTCCATTTGTGCTAGTCAGGCTCCCGGGGCGTGCAACCTTTTTTTTTTTTAAAGAGAGAAAAACCCTGCATATTTTAAAGTGTAAACAGAACCTGGTGTTTTCTTAAATAAATGTGACAATTGCAATAATGTTTTGCAGATTACAGGAGAAGGAACTTAAGGGAAACATTTCCAGAGCCTCAGCACTGTGTATTTTGCTGATGCTTAAATAAACTCTTTGTTACCGCTGTTCTTTCAGTGGTGCTGTTAGTTTGATGCTACTTGAAAACCTTAAATGCCTAGAAAATCCTTCTGCTAGACAGGGATGTTCCTTTCTACCTTCTAGTCTGCCCAGAAACCTCTCAATTCCCGCAGTATCTTTGCAGTCAGGCAGACAGAGCCCGCTTTTGCAATTCTTAGCTTTTGCCTGTGAGTCAGCAGCTCCCTGGGCTCATATTAACAACCCGAATCAACAGTGGCATGATTGAGACCTTATGCCTGGCTCTGTCCATGCTGCTGCCATCAGCCGGGCAAAGCCCATTTGACTCAGCCAGGGTGGTGACAGCCTGTTCAGCCCTGGCATATGAATAAAAACCCCGTGATCAGCCCAGGTCCTCTGGTTCTCCTCATTACAGCCAGAGTAGGGAAAACTTCTCCAGCTGGGAGGCACCTAACCACTGTTTAGCTGAGGTTTAATGTGCAATCAGATGAAGGCTACCTCACCTCCTGAAGCATGATGACCACACATGAAGCATAATGACAACTAGACTGATGTTATAAATCCAGCTTTTCTGCAGAGGAAGCAATCCCCTTTCCCAGGAAGCCCCTGGCGCTCGTCCCACCCCTGCCTGCAGTGTTAAGTGCAAACCTTGGCCACCTGAAGCGTGTCCCTTTCATAATGTCCCACCCCTCCGGCTCCTTCCACTCTGCTGCAGCCCTGCAAGCAACGAGGCCACTTTGTCCTGGCTGGTGGAAAGGGGCCAACCTTTCCTCTGCCATTGCCAGGAGGAACTCATGGCCACCGATCTGGAAGCTGTGTGGTCTCACCTGCCTGAGTCTCAAATCTCAACTTTCCCCAGTGACCCTGGCTGCAGTGAGTAATTCTCTCTGAGCTCCTTCCTTGAAAGGCCCATTCCCCATCCCCAAGTAGAGTAAAGAAAAGAAGAAAACACCCTGGCTTTAATCCCTGAGCTGTTTCTGCTGCTTTAAAGGCATTTCTGCTCTCTGTCTGGCCTCACAAAAAGCATCATTAAGCTGTTCAGTAGAATGCAAAACTGTGTGGAAGCTAAAGCCTCCTGCACGGAGGTCAGGGTGCTGCAGTTTTCCATGAAGAGTGAGGCTGGAGCAGGCACGGCACTGGGCTGCTGGTGCTGCTGGCAGTGGGGACAGCCAGGAGCTGCTCAGGAGCCCCGTGGAGATGTGGTGGGACAGCTCCAAACATTCCCTGAGCACACCACAGTCTGTGTGAGGAGTGTGCACCCGGTGATGCCGGGTGCTAAACTCCCCATGGAAGCTTGAGAAGCACAAATGGGAAGGAGTGGGATTGGGACAGACCTCAAACTCTCCAGCACTGTCTTCTGAAATACCAAATATGAGGAGCCAAGGGTTCAGGCCAAGCAGATGGCATGAGCACGGATCGCAGCTGAGAGAGGCCTGTGGGGGCCAAGGCAGCATTGCTGCCTGTCTGTTGGCATTTCCGGGTATCTCTGCCTGGTGTTGCCAAAGCTCCACATTCTGGAGTGACAAATACTCAGCCTGAGAAGTGCAGGAGCTTAGGGTGGTGTCACACTTGTCTGTCCCAGTGCTGGACAAGCTCGTTGCTCTTGTCAGATCAAACACCTTGGTTCCCACCCCTGCACCACCTTGTGTGGCTTTGTGGCCCTGAAGGTTTCAGTGCTGCTCCCAGAGAGGTCCCGTTCATCTGGCCTTTCCATGCTGATAAATGAGAATGGTTGTAGAGGAGGGAAGGGATAATATTTCCCAGTCAGGTGTCACCCTCCTTTTGGCCTTTGCTAAACTCCATGCTCGTTTCTGTCCCCTCTGTCTCAAGATCTTTTACTTGCCAGACTCCTTCAGGGACTGGTGGAAGGTTTGCCTGTGTGGAGGTGGAGAGGTCATTAACCTAGGATATTCGCCTGTGGAGGAAGCGCTGAACATTCAGGAATGTCACAGTTGTCCTTTTGCTGTGCCGCACAGCCACGTGCAGACGAACTGGATGGAATTCAGCACCAAAGACAGCTCCCGCCGTGACGCTGAGGGTGCTCCTTGCCCGGCGCTGCTGAGAAAAAGCCCAATTTCACAGGTAGCCCCAGGAATGCAACCCTATTAAGATAATTCGGGATATTGTGATGTCATCCAGCTGACCCCGTGACCCCACGTCCATGCCATGTGAAGCTCTCCTGTGGAGGGCACTGGTGTACTTTCCCACTAACCAGCTCACACAGCTGCACAGAGAGAAACCCTGGCGCTCTGGTGCTCACTCATCTCCTGGAGGGATGTAGAAATTGTGTGCAAAACCTCAGTGACTTTAAAGGCAGGAAGCAGGTGAGAAAAGGCATAAAAGGCAGCTTTTTTTTTGCCTTAGAGTCTTCCAGTTTTGTTTCCCCTGTGCTTGTGTCAGAGTCCCTTTCGACCTTCACACCATATTGGTATGGATTGCATGCCTCCATTAGTTATGTACCTTAATTCCCACTTTGGGACCTGCTCACACTGTCTTGCAGCTTGCTCCATCTTACTCATCATTTCCAAATTAGCTGAACTTGATTGAGCCAGATCAGACTGCAGCCCTCATGCACCAAGAGAAATTAGTCACTGCACTCCCTCCTCTGCAAACTCGTGCTTTTAAGAGCACGGTTCTGTGCATCTGAATCGAGCAGAGGCCACGTCTCTCCTGATGCTTCTATCAGAGTTTAATAGGGGAAAAAAGTTCACAAAACTGAAAGGCTGCAAGCGGTTCAGATGCACTTATTGTGTCGAGCCTTCCCTGCCTTGCCCTGTGTCTAGACAACACCTTATTAAAAGCAGCAGTGACAGGCAAGGGGGAGCTTTTGTTGATATGCTGTTGCCAGGGGAAAACCAAGCTAATGGCATTAGTGTGAGTTCACATGGGCAACCAGAATTAAGCCCTGGACCTTCGAGCGTGTGTGCATTTGCTGCACTTTGAATGCAAAGGAGTGGAAAAAGTTGAACACAGGCAAGGCTTGAGTTAAAGAGACAAATTGAGCCAAGCTGCATATTCGCTTTGCCCCTGGATGCCAAGAAATCTTGTTTGAAGTTCTGCAGAAAAAAGCCTCTTTTCCCCCCCTGTCTTTTCCCAGGGACTTGGAGTCTGCTCTGGAGCACTTCCTCTTTTGTGCAGCACTCCCCTTTTCCTTTCTCTTCTGATTTCTTGTTTTATGTCTCATGCTTCTGAATTGCTGCAGTCATTCCCTTTTTCTGTCCTCCAGCAATTGTCAAGGAAAAAAAGAAAAAGCCCCCAAAACATTCTGCAAACTAACTTTACTCAGCATCACAGCCGCCTACCCCGGCAGAAACTCGGGCTTGTTTGCTTTATTTAAAGCTACTCCCTTGCACACATGATGTAGCTCACAGATGCCTGGAGTCTATTTACCTCCTGGCTTGTTTATCCTGAAATGGCCAATGGAAACTGCTCACATTTTTGTCTTGATAAGAATCCAATCATGGAAATTGATTGAACTACTTCTTTGAGCTTTTCTCTCACATTTACACTTTTCAACCGGCTTGAATTGTTTAATCTACAGTTAATTTAGAGACATACAGCCGTGGCTCTGATATATCAGGAGATCAAGATAAATGGCTAGAGTGTTTTTATGAGCAAAAATCTCTCTAGATTCCAGTACATAAATCATTTGTTGTGAAATCGCTCATTGTCTTTAGGCAATGTCATAGTGAAAAATTCAATCTATTCATGAACAGAAAGTCAAGGGATTAGGAATGGTTAGAAGGGAAAGACACCACATTAAAAAAAAAAAAAAGAGAGAAAGTAAGATTTATCTCTTAATGCTCCCTTAACACAACTTTCCTGCCCTTGTTTTGCAGCATGCACTCTTGAATTCAATTTCACACTCTCTGTCCTCTCACTCCAGTCAATAGGAAGCGATGAAGATGTCCCCAGGGGAACAGGGGTGTCTTTGTTTGTGTTCATTCAGGAACATTTTCTGTCTCCTTATCCCCTGATGCAGCAGAGGAAAGCTGGAAAGTGGCCTGCTGATGATTTCTTACTGAGGCCCAGCCCATGATCCCTGTGCTTGCAGAGAGAAATTATTTGCTACAGGCAGAGCTCAGGGAAGGGCTGGGTAAAATGCAGGCCCCAGAAGGACTCTGAAACCTTGATGTAAAAAAGCATCCCCAGTTCCTTACCTTTTCATCTCGTACAGAAAGGGTCTCCTTTCACTTGAGTTACAACCTCCTGTGCTTCCACCCTGACCATTTGGAGAAGGAGATGGACCCTTGTCAGTGATGGAGGGGTTTTTTGCTGGAGGACAACTGAAGAATTGGGGTTTTCAAAAGGTACCAACAGCATCCCAGAAGTACGTGTGTGAATGAAACAGAACAGGCCAAAAATGCTCCTGGAAGAAAGTTAAGGATGGAGATGGAGCCACCCAGCACTTCCACATCTGAGTGACATACAAAAGTTTGCATCCAAATCCAAATTTCCTAACTGGGAATTCTTAATTCTGAATTATAATGCAGAAGATATGAATCTAAAGCCTGGGAGTAGCCAAGCTCAAACCAGAGCAGGCCTCCGGTCTGGCATCTTGTTAGAGAAATGATGGCCATAAAGACCTAAGATCAACATCTTTCCCTGTTCCAGAAAGTGTTGCATGAGACAGAGGGTTGATGTTTTACCTCTTGCAGAATTCCCAACAAACTTTTTTCCAAGATATGACAAGAGCTCACAGCCTCCTAAAAGTTGGGGGGGTGTCCATATGGGATCAAGGCCATCTTTATGAAGAATATTGTATATATTTAGGTGGCCTAAATTCCACCTAAGCCTTTATGACTTCCTTATTGGCTGGTTTTAGGCCTTCACATATCCCCAGTCAATAAGGAAACATTAGGCTTAGGGACTTAGAGATTTAGGTAGAATTTAGGCCATCTGAACGCGTCCCTTCGAGCCTTTGTGCTAATTCTAGAGGTTCCATTTTCTTTTTCTGTCCTTTGCTCGGATGGATTAATGGAGCTATTGCCCATCTCCCCTTGGCTTTCCTCACTCCCTTTCCACTCCTCTGTCCTCAGCTTTTTACCACAGTCTGGAATGGTCCACAGACATGGCTAAAGGATGTTTGCTGTTTATCATCCCAAATCCATGATCTTGTGAAAAAGAATGTTTATTTAGTCCAAGTAACTCAGCCCCTGGAGTCCTCAAACATTAAAATTTTAGTACTTCTCACCTGGAACAGCTGAGCTGGCCAGGAGAGATCAGCTTTGATGGGAATATTTGATACAAATTTCTAGCCAAGCAAATCAGTAATGCTGCTGTACACAGGATGAAAATCCCAGCCTAAAGGAGCATACATGAAATTGTGACTCATTTAATAGCCCTGATGAAAAAGTCTCTGTGGTATTGGCTTTTCCTTGCCGTGGAAAATACATTCAAAATTCCAGTAAAAAGGCACCTGCTCTTTTTTTTTGTTTGCTGTGCAGGACCACCACCAAGTGACTTCCCTCAGCATGAAGTGGCTCCACCACAGACACAGAATTCCCTCTGTGGAGCAGAAGCAAAGCCCCTGCACTGCCTGGCTACTGTGGCCACTGCCAAGTGCAACAGCGAGCCCAAAGCCAGCTAATTTCCATCTAACCTAAGGCAGCAGTCAATGTGACTGCTCTGTGCTCCAGCTGCTTCCCAACTTTAATCCATTTAATTTGGCAAAGTGATGCTAATGAGATTTCATTGACAGGGAGGCCTGCACCAGGACTGCAGCTTGTGAGAGTGGATGCTGAGGCAGGAGCCTGAGCTCCTTGGGAAATGCAAGTCTAAGGGGTTCAAAATATTCCACAAGTCGCCAGCTTCCAGAGGAGACTTTTATAAATGTGTTTATTATGCAGGTACATGGTTATTAAACTGGGATTTTATGGCTACTTCAGCAGGTACAAAGTGCAACAAGATTCCATCTCTAATAAGTAATAAATATGGGTCTCCTGGCACTGCGTTGCCCTGTCACCTACAAACCAGGTTTATCCCAGTTTTGAAGACCTGGGAAAATGAACAGTTGACAAAAACTGATTCATGGTTTAAATACGAACCTTCATGTCTGAACCTATTCTCTGAACCCAACCCAGGGCTGAGGGATCAGTGACTGCTGAGACTGGGTTCTTCCAGGTGGTCCCTCACACTGTGCAAATGCCATCTGAGAGCAATGAACACACCTGTCCTGCAATGATTTTGTGAATCTCACCACAATGTGTCAAACTAACCAAAAATCAAATTATGGGCACTGAGGTGGAAGAAACATAGAGAAAGAAATCCTTTTTTTTTTTTTTCATTTAATGAAGGCAGTTTCAGGTGCATGATGGGTTTTCATGGAGGATATTTGTTCATCTAATGCTTAAAAACCTTTTTGACCTCCTTGTGTATTTGCTTGATTACTTCACCGTCTTCAAAATTGTAACACTTTTCCCACATCTGAAATTAATTTGATTTGTTATTATTCTTCCAAAGTATGTAAAACTGAACAACATCTTCTTTCTAATGACCTCCTATAAATTGAAATACTGTTATCACATTTCCAATTTAGTCCCCTCATTCTTGGCCTCCACAAAACCGATTCTTTCAGTCTTTCTTAAATCACATTTTCAAAACATCTAATCATTCTCGTTGTTCTCTTCTGGACTCATTCCAACTTGTCTGCATCCTCCTTGTGGGTTGGTGCCCAGAAGTGTGCACAATATTCCAGCTGAGATCTGACCAGTAGCAAATAGAGCGGAATAATTACCTCCTGTGCCTTTCATATGACACTCTTGTTAATACTATTCCAAAATGAGACCTGACTCCCTTTTTTTTGTTTTAATTTCCTTTTTCCCCCACAAGGACATCAGATTGTTGACTTGCACGGAGTGTGTGATGCGCACAAAGCCCCAGATGGTTTCCAGCAGCAGTGGCACAGAGCTGGTGCTTCCCTGTGAGGTGGGAGACAACGTGCAGCCCTTGGGCAGGAATCCCGGTCTCCCAACCCAAGGAAAGGTGGCTGAGCAGCCAGGACGCAGTTACCCAGACCATGAAGTGTGAACTACTGCTTTTACTTGTCTCCATTTACAGTGTGCATCCTAAAGCTGTTGTCCCTTCCTATTAGCTTGAGCAGTGCTGACAGCTCAATCCTCCTTGGAGGATCCTCCGGTCCCGCTCTCTCCTCACCAACCTTTGCTGTGCTCCTTCTAAGAACGATGGGAGAGCAGGGAGAAAAGGCACATGAATTTCACTACTAATAGAGTATTTCCTTGCCAGGTTATCTTTGATCCTGAGAGTGACACGCAGTATCTTTCCCAAGGCCACATTCTGAAATGTTTTTAACAAGGAAGAAGCAAGTTCTGAATATAGTGACACTAGACCTTGTCTGACAAAAACATCAATATCAGTGCATAATTAATGCAGGATCCTCGGTAACGTGGACTGAATAGGGACAGAGTACTTTCAAAAATCAATTTGCTACCTGAATTACAAACACTACCGATTAAACCTGACAAGGCAGAACTCAAACAGGAGAGAAAAAAAAAAAGAAATTAAAGAGCCCACAAGGCAGTGTGCTGGAACGTGATGCTGGGCCAAAGTTCCCAGCCCCTTCTTCTTTTTTTTTTAGTCTGTTACAGGAACAATTTCATTCACACAAGCACTGAGGTGAGCTGCACAGGGGACTTCTCTCAACCCCTGCTCCAGTTCGGCAGAGCCCCCATGAGCAGCGGTCAGACCCTCCATGCACCCCTGGTTGCTCATGTGCAGGATCCCAGCTGTGCCCAAAGTGCTGAAGACTCCTGAGTGCATTCAGCACACTTTATGCCTCCAGCATAAATTATAATAAATCATAAATTATGAACCGTAAATTTATGCCATCCAGCATCCCTTGCTGGACGGCAACAACTTATAGCCAAACCCATTTTTCTGTGGTGCATGGTATAAGTGGTGCTTTTCCCTAATTGCAGAACCTAAGGGATGATCCAGCTCATGGCTGGGGACCACTGTCCTATTGATATTTGACCCATTGTTATATTTTTCCATCAAACATTGCTTTAAGGTTAATAATCCTGACCCTACGGATTTGACTGAATCTGAGAACCTATTTCTAGTGGTTAGGATTTGGCACTCTCTCCACTGTGGTCTGGGTTTGATTCCCAGTCATAAAATTTCAGGGGAGACCTCTCCACAACTACCTGAAAGAAAGCTGGAGCCAGGTGGGAGTCAGCCTCTTCTCCAGGCAACCAGTGATGGAGAAGAGGAAATGGCCTCAAACTGCATCAGGAGAGGTTCAGGTTAGACATCAGGAAAAATTTCTTCATGGAAAGGGTGACCAAACATTGGGATGGGCAGCCCAGGGAGGTGTTGGGGTCACCACCCCTGGAAGTGCTCAAGAAATGACTCAGTGTGACACTTGGTGCTGTGGATTAGTTCACGGGGTGGTGTTCAGCCGAAGATTGGACAGGATGATCTTGGAGGTCTTTTCAACCTTAGTGGTTCTGTGGTTCTGCAGTTCTGTGACTGAATGGTTCTATGATTCAAAGAGTCTATGCTTCTATGACTCTGTGACTCAATGATTCTGTGATTCAATAATTCTGTAATTCAATAATTCTCTGCCCTCTGCCCTTTCTCTCACACCTTTGCATGAGGCAGCTTTGAGGGATGTGGTGCCTGCTCAAGCACTACCTGTTAAACTCAGTGACTGCAACTGGTCCAGCTGGAGCAGCAGGGCCCTCCTGGCCCAGAACCACTGCTGACACCCTCCCTCTGCACACATCCATTCTTGCCACTGTTTGCTCTGTGCAGGAACGATTTTGGCAGTTCCATCCCAAATTTGCAGCTGCAAGTCAAACAGCAGCAGCATTTGCCTTGTCCTAACTCCCTTCTGATGAGCTTCATTATTGCAAAACCGTTCTTGTTAACCCCCTCAGGGCCGCAGGCAGCGTGCAGATGGGTTTGCTGAGACCCCTTGCACTCTGGAGGGGGCAGCTGTGGGCTGTGAAAGGAGCCAATGTGTGCAGGGAGGTAAATGAGGTGATGCTGCATTCTGGTGCTCTCACAATTAGCCTGGGCCTTGTAGCTCAGCTTGCTGGGGTCAGAGCACTGCACTGCTCTCGTGCCTGACGTGCAGATGAGACTGATGGTGCTGCCCACACTCACTCGTGTGCATCCTCCTCTCTCAGCCCACACCAGCATTTCCTACAGAGCTGCAGAGCATGTCCAGGGCACTGAAATGGTTAAACAACTTATTTGTCTCTGCTTGCTTCCCAAGTTCTCCCTTGGAGTTCAGTCACTGCCATATGTTCTATTACAGAGCATGAGAAATCAGACTGAGGTGGCAATTTTAACACCCTTTATTCATACATCCTATTTTTACACTGATAGATGTAAGATATGCAAAGTGTAATTCCCAGCTGAAGCAGACTCAGCACATGGTTCCTGCTGCCTCAGCCAAGGATGCAGGAGCACCAGCCAGGAGAGCTGGCGCCTGTGACCAGGACAGGCAGCCCTGGAGGCAGAGAGAGCCCTGCCTGCTGCCTGGGAGTCTCTGCTGGGTGCTGCCTGTCTCTTTTCCACTGCTGTGCGAGCACAACCTCGTCTGCTGCAGGTGGTCAGCAGCCTGGGGCTTGCTGCTGCTTTCAGTCTGGAAGTGGCAGCTCCTGGCAGCCAGGGGGGAAAGGCACCAGCACGATGGCAGTGGCTGAGGAAAAGGCACTGGCTGGTCCAGCTGCCCCTGGGCAGCTCCAGCTGTGGAGGCTCAGGGGTGTCAGCAGAGCACGGGGATGTAAAGCAGTGGCCTTTCCCTTCCTTTGCCTGTTGCTGACACCATTTCTCTGTTTTCTTTTCCCAGTCAGAGTTGCTGAAGGTCTTGCACTTTGAGCAGTCGCCTGTGCTTTAAGGAGACAAAAAGTCTAAAATCAAAGTTTTGCTCTGTTGTGAGGATGAAGGACTCGGAGCTGGGGCTGCCAGTGTTTGCTTCTGCAGCTGCAGCCACGGGGAAGAGCCCAGGAGTGTACCCGTGTGGCAGGACAGACACATAAAGCAAGGACTGATGGATTCCTGAGTGAAAGGAGAGTCCCGAACATGGACAGAGAGAGCAGAGTCCTCTCCCCTCTCACGGGCAGTGCCCACCTGCATTTGCCCCAGGGCTCCCTGACACAGCACTGAAACCCCCACTCTGCAAGGTGCCTCTTGCAGGAATGAGTTAAAGGCTAAAAGGAAACACTTCAAAGTTTAATTTGAAGCACCGTGTGACTGCAGAACAGATTTACATGAACGTCTGAAATGAGGAATTTTGGAAAGACAGTGGGGGTGGGAGCAGGGGACGCCGTAATTATAGCAAAGCCCTGACACAGATGCTGGAGCAGAGGCATGTGGGCCAGCAAGGAGAGAAAGGGGGACAGGGGGGAGCTTCCTGGCACAAGGGAGAAGCAGGTGTGTCCTGGAAACTGAGAATGGAGGGCAGGAGGGAGATCTTCTCCTCTGAGAGGAGTGAGGGTCTTCCCTCCTCCCTGTGAGTGCGAGAGGCGTTCCCTGAGAGCACAGGGAGGGCTGAGCTGCCAGAAATTTGGGCATGGCTCTGTGGGGAATGGGCTGAAGGGAGGCTGGCCCCAAGATATTTGTCTCTTGGACTCCTAACTCTTCCTGAGATGGTGCCTCTGCTGCATCCCTTATCCATGAGCATGCTCTGCTGGCTAACCAAGGGCTGAGGTTCATTAACAGCACTCTCTCCTTTATCTGATGACTTATTTTCATGAAACACATCAAAACCTCATATCCTCGACCACTGTGACAAAAAGTCAGTCTGAGACAGCAGGCACAAGCCTCCTTTCATTTGGAAATCAGTCTGGCACTGAAAGGCAGGTGCCAGATGTAGTAAAATAAAGCCTGATCAGAGGCACTCAGAGCACAGGGAGGGCAGGACAGGAGTTTAGACCAGCCTGGAATTATTATGAGAGCTTTGCCAGGACATGACAGACATTTTGCTGGGCATGATGGAAATGGGAGGAGAAAAACCAAGCTGTTTGCCAGGCTGGGACTTTGTGCCACTGAGTGCGTCCGTGCCTGTAGGATAAGGACGACGTCCAACCTACCTGCAGAGAACTGTGTGTGTAAATAAGTAGGTACAGCTGCAACACAGGCATGTATGCGCCTGCTTGTGTTTGTGTTTGTAGGCACACACATGAACTTTTGTGTTTTGTGGAGGTAGAGAAACCTCCAGTCCCTAATTCAAACCACAGAACAGCAAAATCTTTTCCTTGACCTCTTCCAGAAGATCTGCAATTTTATCAGTGCACAAAGATCTCCAAACTCAAGCTACAGTTTGCATGTGGCGCTGAAGTGTGAGCTCATGAGGACACTCTTTAAGGGCTTGAAGTGTCAGAGCCTAAAATAACGTAGTCTCAAAACTCAACCATGTAAGCCACCAGGAAAGGAAGGACAATAAAACAACCCTGAAGGATGGAGGCAGTCCGAGGAGTTTGGTGCTCCATCCCCTTAACAGCAGGGATGGATAATTAGGCTGGACAAAACAGCATAAAGTGTACACCAGGGAGTCATCCCTGAGGCAGGGAGCTGGACTACATGATCTAAGAGGCCTTTTCCAGCTGTAACAGTGAAGAACTGGATGTTTTTGAGAGCCTGTTTTTGCAGCAGTGCTCAGTAGTGGGTCAGGGGAAGGAAGGCACACGATTTATCTCCTACTATCATCTGACACCTTCCACTAGATGCCTGTTCTTTTTTCCCTCCTCCTTCTTGCAAATGGTCTCAACAGAATATCCATGGGTCTTTAAGGGAATGTTGCAAGAAAAAATTAAAGAGCCGCCAGCTCTCTGCCAATGGGAAGGAGTGGAAGCCAGCCAGGAGACTCTGTCTGGGGTGCTAATTAGGAGATATTTCCTGTGGTGGCAATGCTGTTATTTATAGGACTGAGTGTGTGAGGGAGTGTGATAGGGTGCAAGTGTGGTAGGGTGTGACAGAGGCGCCCCGGGCTGGGTAGAAATTAGAGGAACTCGCTGGTGTATTTTAAATCCAGCCATTGAAGCTCTGTCCCTGAGGAGATGCAGGCACACACACACAGAGATAAAGGATGATTTACAGAGATAAGGGCGTGTGTGGCTGCATAAGCTGCGTGCATGGGCTCACACACAGAAGGACTTTTGACACACAGATGGGAGGAAACGTGGTTATTTTCAGCCTTGGGCTGAGCCCTTTTCCTCCTAGCAAACACAGTCCACCTTTAACACCAGAGATAACCCCCTTTAATCCTTTTCCCCCCAGGCAGAGCAGCCTGGCTGGCCCAAAGCCTTTGGAGCACCCTGGGAGGCTCCATCAGAGGGACCACACTCTCCGAGTAAAGACTGCTTGGCGGGCTTGGAGAAAGCAGATGGCAGTGCCTGCCTCCACAGGGGTCGTAAATCCCTGCTGAACAGGCCTTGCCTCTTGGAATGACACCCAGTTCCCAAGCTGGGCACGTATTTGCAGCGTTCCTCATGTCGCTGGCACCGCTAAACCCGTGGGGCTGGTGCTGCTCTGGGGTACCCGGGCGGCTCTGAGATAAATTGGGGTTCTGATCTAAAAACAGACCTTGCAGGAGCAGCCTGCACTCCTCAGATCCGCTCCTTCCGGGCCTTCGGAGCCGTAGCAGTTCTCGCTGCTAATTAATACAAGCGTGGAGTGCTTTTGATTCCCTGTAGCACCGTGGAGCTGCCATTGTGATGGGAGCCTGAGCCGCCATCCCATCTGCCCTGCTTTCCCAAAATTTAGTTTGGAGGGATAAATCTGGCTTAGCATTGCTTACCTGAGGACAGCAGAGCTGGAAGGAGGCAGCAGGGATGTAGATTTTGCTCTGCTGGGTTTTTATGAATGATCATTTAGTCTTGCACAGTGCAGAAAAAAACTCAGAACCAAAAGACAAGGTAATTTTGGTTGGAGGATTCTCCATCCTGCCCCAGCCTGAAGAAACCAGTTTAGGTGACAATGACATGTGCAATTCTGCAATAATCTGCAGATTATTAGGGTTAACCTCAGCACAGGTCCAAACTGTCACCCTCAAGGAGGTGGGAGAGGATGGAACAAGTTTTTTATTTTATCTGAACCCACATTGCCTAATTTAGTGACAAATGATTCCTCATTAATACCAGAGAAGAAAGAACGAGTATCCATTTAGGTAAAAAATGATGCTGGAAGGACTCTTGATGTCTTGTCACTCTAATAGAAATGCTGTGAACTTCGGTTCTAGCTCCTGGGTAAGTCTGATGCCAAAATATTTTAAAAGAATTTTTAAAAGGGCAGCTGCTGAAACTGAACATCCCTCCTAGGGAAGGATCTGGCACTCCCTTGACTGCAGCATGATAGACTTGTGGGAAACACAGACATCTCCTGATGGATATCCTGATGGATAGCAGCCACCTGCCTGCCTGGGAATGGTCTCCTTGCCCCTGGGATGGTGCAGCCCATTTTTTGAGGTGGGACACAGCTCCTGTGGCTCTGCAGAGCCCGGGCAGGGCAGCACCGGGCTGTTCCCATGCCCACCACAGAGCACCTGCACCCTCCTCTCACGCCAGGGTTAATGAGGCTGTTTGGAGCAGTTGTTCCACCGGGATGTGGAGAACAAACCCTGAACAAACCCTGAGTATTTTGTACCGCAGAGCCATTCACAGATTCACAATGGAGCGTGTAAAACACGATTCCTTGTCCTTTTCTCTTGCTAACAAAAAGAGCTGCTCTGACTCTGGCTGCATGTGTGGTGCTAAGTGAGCTGACAAGCAGTTAACATCGAGCCTGGCATCCAGGAGGAACTGATTTTTTTTTTTTTAATCCCAGGTTGCCAGGTGCTTTCTCACGCTTGGTGCAACAAGCCCTGCCAGTGGGAAAGAAGCAATCCCTGTCTTTGCCTGACCTCTCAGAGACCAAAAATGCATCATCATGATCTCATTCCCTCACTCAGAGAGAGCAAAGCTGCTTCTTCCTCATTCGTAATCAGAGTTTGGGCAGTTATGTGAGTTTTGGATGCAACTTCTTGTCTTCCTCTGTGAAGAGAAGAGACAGACTGTGGAACATTAAAATTCTTGGTTCATGGAGGTTTTTTCCCCTTCCTGTTCTCTCGCTACTTCTCTTTTTCCTTTGACATGCTCTCCCCTCCCATACTCATTTTCTCTCTGAGTCAAGCTACACTTCCTCATCAAAGAAGCTCTAATGGGATCACATATTTGACCAGCTGCCAGGGAAATTTCCAGTAACCTCTGAAACCCTAAACATTCCATTTTGGAGGATTACAGGGAAAATGTTTCATCTTTCTGATAGAGAAGCACCAAAAATTGAGAGTCGCCAGCTCATCTTCTGCTGTTCCGATGGAAGGAGCTTGGGCGGGCTATTTTTAGGTTAAAAAGCTGTACTTTGCTAAGATAAAAGCTGAGGCTCTTTCAAAGCAAAAGCCTTAAAGTGTGAAATCCATCAAGCCTGTTTTCCCGGGGAGCACTGACAGTCAGGCTGAGGCAGTGGTGAGCTGACGTCTGGGTGGATGCGGCCCCTGCCCTGCTCAGGGTGCAGTCCCTCTCCTCCCTACCCTCTGACAGCAGCCTGACACCCTGATTTAGGAAAAGTCTGTCTGGATATTAGTCCCAGGTTCTGTCCCTGTGGTCTGTGGTGACCTGCTGGTCTTTGCTCCCCATGGAAGAGGGTCCAGGGCTGTTTGCTGGGGCCTGAAAGGGGCGTCTGAAAGCCCAGGTGGGTTGGGAACTTGTGCTGGCTGCCAGGCAGGAAGGAGGTGCACAGGCACATCCAGGTTCCTGTCTAAGAGGCACTCCTGATTAATTCTGGATACGTATATGATGTGGGGAAGGACATGATTAATCTCTCCGAGTGCCACTCTGTGATGAATGTGTCGATATCCATATATATCCTATATCCATGTGAGATCCTGGTGAGAGGCTGGGGAAGCTCAGCGGTGTTTGAGCTCGTGCAGGTACCAGCTAAGCGAGGGCAGGCAGGTTTGTGTGTCCTGGTGTGGTTTTGTGGAAAGTGGCCATTTTGACAAGTTTTTCAGTTCGCTGATACTAAAAATATAACTGTCCCAAACATGTTGAAATTGTCAAAGTGTCCCAGTTAGGTACTTGAATGAAAACATGTTCTCGTCTTTTTCAGTTTGAGCTGTAGTGAGCAGCTGTGGGCAGAGCAAAACAAATACCTAATTCTGAAACAATCTGACCCATTCTCCTTCCCTATTCACATCCAGGCTAAAATTTCCACCTCATTCACACTGAAAGGCACCACTCTTCATCCCTGTAATCTCAGAAATATTCACAGCACAGGCCCAGCCTCCTTTCAACTAACTCTACCCTTAAATTGCCACGTGCCTTGATGTGCCCTCATCTAAAAATGAGAATGGTTTAGTTTATTTCTTACAACCTTCCTGGGCTGATGCAGGGCAGGAGTTTTGCAGCCACCTACACCCAGAACTGCGGAGCTGGACATAACTCTGGTGAGATCCTGTGTGGAATACTGGAACTAGGTGGTCCCTAAAGTCCCTTCCACCCCAACCCAGTCCATGATTCAATGATTATTCCATGATTCAATGATTATTCCATGATTCTATGACCTCTGCTGTGGTGCCTCTGCCCCAAGCCCCAGCACATCAGGCAGTGTTGCCAGGAATCACGGACCCAGCACTGACAGATGTCCCAGACCTTCAAGTACAAGTAGCACAGGTGATATCTGCATTTTCCCTCAGCGGAAGGCTTGGTTCCGATGTGAGGATGTCAGAGCACTCTGTCAATATGAATTAATTCGTGCCACAGATGAGGAGGTTGAACTGGTGAGAAGCAAATCTCAAATGTGAGATGTGGCCAGGGAGGGACTAAGGTGGGGAAAGACCCCCAAGTTCACCATTCCTCAGGTGCCTCTCCAGACACAGTGCCAAGAAGGAGCAAATCTAATATATGCTGTGAGTGAAATGTAAACAGCTCAGGTAACTGTTTTCCCTCAAAAGGCAAAGAAAATAAAGAAATTGCAGTGATTTAGTTATTTAACCCTCAGTGAGAAACAGAAAATTGAAAATATATTTCCCTATGAAAATTTAATTATTGTTTATTCTGTCGAACTGATTCCATTGCTCTATGAAGGTCACAGTCTTCTGCCCATGAGAAAAAAAAAAATCCTTTCAGAAATGGAGTTGAAAACCAGCAAATTACAGAAAGCAGATGAAGCTCTCATCTGACTTAAGCTTCAAGGGTGGGATTTTCAAAGATAACTAAGGGATTTAGCAGTCTGATTTCCCAATTTGAAGCCCAATTGTCCTTGAATGAGATCTCCCCAGACAGACATGGTCCAGGGGGAAATAGATCTACTGGAAATGAAAAAAAAAGGTGCCAACTCTATAAAAGGGCCTTTAGGAAAAAAGAATCCTCCGAGTAATGAGGACTTTCAGGAAGTGAGGATACATTACACAGGCAGCACTGATGGATAAAACCCACAAGAGGGTTATTTTAAAACATCTGTGTTCAAGAATGAGCTAAAAAGGGGGGCTGTGATGCTCTTCAGTTTAGCTGGCAACATCCAATAATTCTAATGTGATAAAAGATCCTGAAACATCTGCCAAGGCTATTGCTAACCTTGCTTTGAGGAGAGTTTTGCCATCACTGATTTGCTGGTGAGAGAGGGTTGGCTGGAGCCAGGCTTTGAGGGAGGCAGCCCAGGCAGTTGGGGGACCTCTTCAAAGAAATCTCACTGAGATGGCTGGAATAGGTTGAGGAACTCTTTTCTCCTCTGGCTGCTGCATTAATAGTCCTGTGGCCACGACTGAAATGTCTGACACGTGGCTGACCAGTGCTGTGTGTGGAATGACTTAGTGACAGTGTCCACTTTTCACTCTTGATGCACATTCAGGTCTCACTGAAAATGAAATACCTGAGTACTGAAGTGCCAGGCCAGGCTGTGCCAGGTGCCCACACAGCCCTGTGCCGTCTCTCACGTGGCCTCCCGGGGTGACTGTCAGAGCTGAACAATCTCAGTGCTGCTCCTGCCTGCACCTTCCCTGGCCCTGGCAGTTTGCAGCTCTGAGCCTTTCTAGTCTAGATTCAGGCTCTCTGTACTCAATAGCTGTCAATAAATTAGTTTTTCACCCAACCACCCCTTGATACATAAAAACTTCAGCACCCAGCATGTCCTGTGGCAAGGAGCTCCACAGCTGAAGCACACACTGTGTGAAGAAAAGGTTCTTGTAACTTGTTTCTCCCAAGATGCCCCTTGAATCGTGTCTTTTCCTGCTTTAGAGTTGTCTGCACTCTCAGATCATCTGCAGTGGGACAGATGGACCAGAAGGGTCCCACACCACGGCTCGTGATGGAAGAAGAAGGTGCTGAACGTCTCGTTCCAGGGATGGCTGAGCTGCATCCCCACATCCCACATCCCACAGTCCTTCCTCCCTCCCCAGCTGACGCCCCTGCAGGGATCTGAGCCTCTGCCTCTCACATGGGGCTTGAGCTGCACGCACGAAGCTTTGTAATTACTCCGGGAATCTCATTCCAAAGGGGAGGAGGAAAAGGGGGTGGGCAGGGAAGGAACTGCCAAGTTTATTATCTAGGGGTTTGTTGGTTTGGGTTTGTTTTTTTTTTTTTTTGCTATAGATGGCAATCTACGTGAAAGTCCCTTTCGTAGGTTCATTACTGGAGATTTTACAGCCTAATGAATGTGACTCATCTGCGTAATCGCATTGTTTTCCAGTGCTCCAGATGTTCCGTGGAGCACCTCTGGCTCGTGATCTCCCGTTTAAACATTTCTTGTAAACACCAAAAGCTGTTTGTTTGTTTTAATGTTCCATCACATCCCATTACCCAGTGAAGGTGAAAGATTGAAATGCAACGTTGTCTTGCCAAGAGATTTTTTTCCCCTCCTTCCTCCCCCTGCCTCCCCTGATGTATCTATGTCTGGTGTCTAATTAGTATGCAATGGGATGCAGAGATTCCTCTGTTAAATATCTTGTTTCTTTCTGCTTGCCTTGATCTCTGTAATCAGGCGGGTGCTACGCGGAGATCTGGGGGCTGCCTATCTCAGATGCTGAACAATTTCAGTTCTTATTGCTCCGTGTGAGAATTCAATCTATTGTTGTATCAGGGATACAGTGCCATGGGACTTAGCTGCCTATCTTGCACAGTTATTCACATCAGGGAAAAATAAATATCAGAGGTAAACACTCCCTTCCAGCTGCACTCAAACACAAGCTGCAGTGACATTAGAGCTTCTCTGGAGGCTATTTTCAAATCTGTGGGTCAGTCAATCCGGCTTAATTCTGTGAGTGCTTGTTTTAACAGCAAAGCAGGTGTGATTTAACACCTTTGGATGGATGCAGCAGGTTGAGTTGTGATCTGGGCAGATAAAACAGCAAGGAAACATCGAGCATAAGTTAAGTGTAGGTAATAGCAGGGTGGCTCAGTGGAGTCTGGAAACAAAGAAGGTTTTTTTCATTTTACAGTGTGGCTCCATTGCATTGTCAAAGTCACATCTGTTTTAATGTCATAGCTCTTAGGGTTCTGGATCTGCTGCAAGTCCAGTCCTTGGAATGGCTTGGGATCTCTGCAGTATGGGCAGACATTTCTAATTTTGCATGATCTGAAGCAGGAATGTTCCAGTGAAATCAATTTTGCTTTGTAACCGTTACAGCAGTAGGCACCTACTGTAGCAGGTACCCAAAGGACATGGACCCTCAGAAGTCAGCTGTGGGAAGGTATTTTCATACCTCACTAAGTAAAAAGGGGAATTTTGAAGCAAGTCTCAGGATGGAAAGTGGGAGTAGGAAGGGGAAAAATACTCATGAGAACAGAAGAACCTAAGAAAGTGAAAGAATCATTCAGGTTGGAAAAGACCTCCAAGATCATCAAGTCTGATAGGGGAAAAGAGAACACCAAATTAGGAGTCAAGAAAGCACCAGGGCGGACACGAGGCGGTTATTTCAGTCAAGCGTTCAGAAGTGAAGCTTTAAATATTTCAAAATGATTATCAACATATTAGGTCTGGGAGATTGATTTAGTCTTACGTTCTTTTGAGAAAAATTATGAAAACTAATAACAAGTCTAAAGTATGGCAAAGCTCCACTGCTTGCTCCAGACTTAACAGATAAAGCTTAGAGGATTGTGGGAGATTAACAGCTGATGAAACGAGTCTTCGGAGCCTGTCAGACACGGACTTCAGGAGCTGCCTGGGCTCTCTCTTGCTTGAGTGCTGCAGGGCTTTCACCAAGCAGGATGTGAGTTAGAAGCCTTGGGGAATGCTGTATTTCCAGAGGAAAACCAGGCTGACCCAGAGGGAGTTGCCAGGTGGGAAGGGCAGGGGGCACTGGGACATATGGAAAGGACTCTGCAGAAATCAGGGGCATTAAATAGGACAGCACGAAGGAGGTTGAACAGATTTATTTTCTTTTGAGAAGGAAGCTGAGAGACTCTTGCGAAGGAATTACAGGAGTTGTCTTCCTGCCTGGGAAGGTGGCTCCTACAGCCTGGTTTATCAACAGCAGCTGAGATCTTCAGGAGCTGTTTTTATAAGAACACATCAACAGAAATATTTATGCTATGAGGGTTTGGTTTGTTTCTCTTACCCACGGATTAGAACAGTGGGTGACAGATAAAAATGAAGATATATCTGCTTCAAGTTAAATGCTTTATGCAGCAGAGCAGAAGCAATATTGAATACTATTTGAGTTCTACCCTTTCAGATTTAGGGTTGGTTTTTTTTTTTTTTCCTTTTTTTAAGAGATGTAAAGGAAATTATTCCAAAAGAAATCTTCAAAAAAACCACAAAATCTGTGGTTATTCAGTGCACTAGTTTTGATCAATGCCAAGTACTTTCTTCCAGTTTTGATATTTTAAGCATTACCGATCTGCATAAAATATTTTTAATGGAATCATTTCAACCTCCAAAAAATTTGAAACATTCTGTTCTGATAAAGTTGAACCTTATTGGGAACATTTCATTTCAGTCTTATTTCTCAGGGAAAAAAAAGAATCACTTAAATTGACATGTTCCTCAGGATAGGTTGATTTCAATAAAATGCCATTTTTTGTCAGAAAAAAATATTCCAGCAGAACATTTCTCAACCTGTTCCAGTTCTGAGTTACTGCACATATATTCACTGCCATAAAAGTTTTATATGTGGTAACATTTTAATAATTTCTTCTAATTTCATCCAACCTTTCTGAGATACTTCAGATGTTTAATGAATGCAGCCAGATAATTTTCCACCCATTTCTCTTAACATTTTTAATCAAGTAAGCCCCATTTCTCTATCCACTCCTTGGTTTTATGCTGTGTTTGTGGAGGTCAAGCTCTGTAGTTACTGGAATCCCAAACAAGTGTTTTTGTTATTTATGGAACTGTATTACTAAGACTTAGATAAAGTCAGGCCCTATTTGGAATTTTCTTCAAAAGAAATCCAGCAAATCCAAAATACCAGAGGAAAGAAGTGCTGCCATTAGCTCTGCACATGTGGGAAACTGATGCTCAGAGTGAGACAAAGGGTGGAAGTGATCTCACCTAATTTTATCCATCTGAAAGGTATCTGGGACAACGTCGTCACTCAGGTTCCTGTTAAGCAGAGAAACACCTCCAGAGTGTGAATCATTCCACGGATCGTAGGGTGGGGTGGTGCTTTCTTTGGAGATCTCTCTTGTACTCCACTGACTGCAGCAGCAGCAGAGGCAACTTATTCTAAAAATTTTGCGTAGCTCGTGTTAGACAAAAATGGATCTCAGCTTTTGTGATAAGCCTAAGGCTTCTCAGAACATCTGAGGCAGAGTCAGAAACCAAATGTATATCTCCTGAATTCAAGGCTGATGCTTTAATCATAAGATGGAACTTCCTTTCATAATCCTGACTCTATCTTATTTCAATAATTCAGCATATTTCCCTCAAAGAACAGGAGCGGGACATCTGCAGAATGCCGAAAAGCAATTATTTAGTTGGGCAGACGAATCGTGCTAAGCACTTGTGCACTCCAGACTTCTGAAACCATGTGAACTTTTGCAAATGCTCCTGAGAGATGCCACAGGGAAGATTTCCTTTTCAGAGAAACGATCTGAGAGTGGAAAGCATTTCACACAAGAGGAAGCAACATATGCCGCCACAACCAAGGAATAAATAGGAAAAATAACAGGGGAATAACAAGTTTTTCTTTTGCTGGCAAGACTGTTATTGCCTGAACACAGGAAACACAAGCCATGAGACGCATCACCAATAAACCTCTTGTTGTGACAGATTTTCTGACTGGAAAAACCACTTTCATCATATCTACTTCCCGCATGAGTTTACATGAGGCCCCTACAAGCACGTCCTTACACGTGCATGGAAATAGATGATAATAAATATCTCCATCATCCATCCTCTTTTGCTGGAAAAAAAAAGACAGACATTCTTGGTGGGCTTTGTTTCAGCCTCTCCAGAATCTACTCCCATGCACATGGAGGGGTTTCCTCACCAGGTCTGGAATGTGTTCTGTGTACTCAAGCACCATCTGACGGGGGTTTTTATCACAGCCACACAACGTGAGGGATTGTCCACGGTACAAAAGAGTTTTCAGCCTTGCAAGACAAGACAAACACCAAGGGAGCATGGAGAGGAAGGAGGGTTTTCCTGGGAGAATGGCATGGCCAGTTTGAAACCCAGGCTCCAAGACTGGAGAGCTTTTAACCCAGCTGAGCTGCCCTTACTGGGAGGAACACACAACTCCTGTCTGAGCCAAGTTCCTGCACGAAGTTCAGTGCCCATCAGTGAGTTATGATTTTCCAGCACTGTTCACCTTGATTGCCTCTTGCTATAATTTTCATTCCTTTCTCCCAGCTGGTGCCTTGCTTACATGATAGGTGAAAATATTAAATTAGTTCCCTTTACTGGAAATTATATTCCATTAAACCATTGTCATAGCTACTAAGAGACCTTTCAGCCTCCTGGTAGGCTTTGTTTTAGAAACATCTGACAAATCCTGTGGCACTCTTACAGAGAGTTCAAAGCGAAGGCATCGTAAGCTTGTGCAATTACAGATTAAGTGGTTTAATATTGCAGAGAACAGCAGAGGGGAAAGGACAACGTGTTGGATATCCGTGGCCTTCCCCAGGTTGTACTTCTCTGGGCTCTTTGTGTTTGAGCCATTGTCCTTTGCCTTTTACATCCATCTGCAATATTAAAACACTTAATATGGGCAGTAATTATTCGAGCTGATGATGCTTTTTCTTTGAAGTCCTTGCTGGAGTGCCAGAGGATTTGTTAGATATTGCAATGATATGCAGTGGTTGGAGGGACATTACTTTCCCCCCCTATAGAGCACCCGCAAGACAGAACATAATTGGACTACAAACTTTGAACTTGCTGAGGTTTTTCATCTTACTTTTGGTGTGCACAAGTGGCTATTAGATACTTGTCTGGGTCCTACTTTTCCCCGTGATAACTGAGAGCAATAATAACATTAATTCTTGGCTGCCGTAGGATATTTTTTACATATCGGCCTCAAAGATGTCACAAAGAGTTAGGGGGTAGTATTATTTTGTAGGGGTTGATCTAAAGTTTTAAAGAGGTGGTAATTTTGTTGGAAAAATTTGGGCTAAAAACAGCAGCAAAGTTGCACTGAATTGAGTGAATAGTTCTGTGAAAAAAAAGGGAAGCGAGGTGGACAAAAATGAAAGTTCTGAAAGAAAGAGAAATTGTTCTTTGAGACACACTGGAAACATAACACCTCAGTGGTCTAAAAGGGCTTTTCTTGGACCAACAGGCTGAACAAAAGACAAAAAAATGTGTCTTTCAAGAATGAAGTGTCCTACAAATCGAATGCAAAATTTGATCTAAGTTTAAATGAAGTTATTTCATAAACATATTTCTCACTCTATAGGTTCCCCCCACCCACTGTCTTTTTCCTTTCATCACATACCTCTGAAAGAAGATAACCAAACCAAACCAAACAAAAACCAAACACCAACCAACCCCAAAACACTCACTTGGTTTGACAAAGAGCAACCATTCCTGTGGGAATCTCTCTCACATAACTTTGGATAAGTTTCAACTGCAAAAAGGGGTTTTTCAGCTACACTCATGGTGTCAGTGGCTATCATATTAAAGAAACAGGATTTCCTTACTCTCTGAAGACACAATACCAAATATTTCCTGAAGGAATAAAGGTGAAAAAATGGTTCTATTAAGTTATCTTAAAGCAAGAAATGTTCATCTTTGGTGCCACACACATTAGTGATTGAAGTAGGAAATTAATTGGTAAAAGTTTATGTAATTTAAGGAAATCTCCTCCAAAGTGGGAGCTGTGTGAGAACTTCACTTTTGATCTATGTGAATAAAACCAAAAAATCCATGAAGCCATTCTTGTTAATTTATGCTAAGTGCTATGTTGATAGTTGCAGTAAATCTTTACTCGAAAGATCAATGCATAGATAAATAAAGTAGAAAAATAAATAAGAATGGAAGAAGTATTGTTAAGCAACAAGAACTGCTTTGAAGCAAGTCCTGCGCTCATCTGTTTTGTCTACTTATGATTTCTGCTTAAGAGAAGTATTGGATTAAATCTCTTCCATGGCATGCGCTCCTCTGAGCTCTCTCCTGACGGATCTCGGGACATTGGAGCAGAAAGCGAAAAGCAGAAAGTGCCCACAGAGGCTGGGGCAAGAACAGAGTTAAAGGTCTCAATGCCTTCCCAGGCTCTGCAAGCACATCCAGTGTTGGATACAGCCTCCTTCCACAATGCCTGTGGAATCACAGGGCTGCAATAACACGTCCTGATTTGCAGGGTCATTCCAGTAGCCAACGTTAGGCTATTCTTATGCAATGAAAAGACTCTTGTTAATTACTGTGACTTCTTTACAATCAGAGGATGTACACATTTGAACCCCAAAGGATCCTCTCCAGAGAATAACCTTTATTTGCTTGATTGCTTCTGTTCAGTTAATTCTGCCTAATTACTATTTTCTTCCTATTAGATCCTAATTATATACAGTATTTTCATTATAAAGTGTAATGTTTCCCAGAGAACTATGTCAATTACACAGACAATATTACCCAAGGTCTCATTTACTTCATTAAACCAGAGAACAGCCTCTCTTCTGATTAAAACTGCATTTGGAGGTATGGATGTAGTAATGTCCTACTCCTATAGTGTAGCTATGAGAACTGATCGGATGATGATCAAAAAAATCTGATTCATATTTCAAACGGATGAGGATGCCCTTCTCTGACTGCTGATAGTTTTAAACTCCTGTTTATTCCATTTGTCTTTACAGAGAAATCAATGGTGCATCACTAAAAGTTCGGGAATTGTGCTATAAATTGACATTGTGTAAAGCATGAATAAATACTGTGTAAAGAGAGATCAAAAGATTTGGAAATCTGGTCTTATTAGAACAACGGTGTGAGTGAATGCTTAGCAATACAGTGGCAAGGATTGAGTGGAATACAGAAGATCTAACACATGTTCTTGTCTGGGGAAGAACAGTCTGTCTTTGCCTTGAATGGTGGTAGAGAGAGCATTGCTGTGAGAGGGAATTCATTTGGATGTACCTTGTAACGAGTGTTTGGAAGGATCCTAAGCAGAGTCATCCAAGCCCACAAGGGAATGAAGCCTTTCCACTTCCAAGCACAACAACTACCTCATTCAAGTCAGTAAAAATAACAAGCAACTTAGAATAATTTGGGAGTGTTCCTGCTTTGCTGTGTGACACCAGGATGTTCCGTTTCCTTGGAGCCAGCCCCAACATCATCCTCCACCTGCAAAACGAGGGTACCACTTCCCTCACTGCCTCTTTTTGGTGTCAGATCATACATTAATGACTTAGAATTCACAGATCTTGTTCAGCCCATCACATGACGAAGGAGCCAGCTACAGTAAATGAAAAATATCATTCTCATGCAAAGGCTGCAGGTAATAACCTCACCTCGTAATTCAGGAGTCTGTGCAACTCCAGAGTAACTCAGTGTATAATCGTATAAGCACCCAGCACACACTCAGCACTTCATAAATAATAAATAATAGTATTAATAATACAGCTGCTGGCATGGTAACTCTCAATAATAAGTAGATTTTTAGGAAGTGTCAGAGCCAAGTGGGATACCCAACATGTATTTGCCAGAGCATTACAAGCCTTTCAGGAAGAGGATCCAGAAATCCCACTTCAGTCACAACATGTGAGCACGAAGAAATTGGCATCTCAGGGATCTCTGACAGGCCATGCAGGGACCACCTTAAAGGATCTGCAGACAGCATGGACAGAAGAGATCTCAAGGGGTTCCCTGTTCTCTACAGCCTAGTGCTTGGTTTAAGGTTCTTCTCAAAGACCTGCTGGCGTGGGGCCTGACACCATTCTCAAGCAGTAAGTCCCACTGCTTCATTTCCTGCAATGAGAAAAGCATTTTTCTACAGCCTAACATAAACATCTCTGCTGCAGTTCAGGTCCAGGATTTCTTGCCCTGTATTCCCCTTTTTGAACTTTTTATTCTTTGGAAGGAGGTTATCTGTCAATACCTTCTTTATCTTTTCTGATTAAGCAACCCCAGCTCCTTCTGTCTTTCCCCCTTTTTAGATCATTCTTGTTGTTCTGGACTCTCTGCACTTTGTCCACCTTTACCCTAAAAGCTGTACCAAACCTGAACATCAAATCTCACCAATACTCAGCCTAGTGAAACAACTCATTTGTCACTCAGGTTGTTCCCTGATTTATGTGTTCCTGTATTTTCGTTGCCCTTTGGTGTAGGATTGTACGTTAATATATGTTATAGATCCTTTTTGCTTTCTAAGCACTTGACATTTTTCCCCCTAATTTTCCCTGTTTTGAGATTTAAAATCTTATTTTGCTTGAACACAATTTGGTTAGCTGACAGATACAGACATGACTTTTTCAATATTAAGTAAATAAAAAGTGTTGCTGTGGCAATAAGGAGATCTTTAGCAAGTGAACAAGAACTAGAAGGACCCATATATTTCAGCCTCTAGAACATGAAAATGCAAACGAAAAAAGAGGCAAAAATAAGTGGAATTCAGAAAAAAATAATATGTATTTCCTGTAGGTATTCTCTTCTCTGTGCAGATTTAATTGGGCATTATTCTTCTTGATTTATTTATTGACAGAAGTTTAATGCAGTTAGATATTATCTCACTGCTATTCAAATTCCTAAATCCACTAGGATCTTTGATTATCCTGGTCCTTTTCCTCACATTAGTGAACTCCTCTCTAGATGACAACAGAGCACTGAGTGTTGTGCAATGAAATACATCCCAAGGTGCTGAATTCCACGTTTTCACCCAGTCAAAAGAGAAACGGAAATACTGCACAGGAGCTGCCATATGGATGTGGATAAGGGATGATTTCAGCAAAGGGCCTGAACCATGGATCAAGGATTTGTGTCTCATCTAAACTGGGTGAGCACTGGTAGGAACTATTGCTTGGCTCTTTTTTTGGCACGGCTCAAAGAAGACTCACTGGATCTTGCAGTCCATGACTGTTACTGAAGTTATTTCTTTGCAGCCAGACGTGCAAGCAGAAGGTTTGGGTTGCCTTTCCAGCAAGAAGAGAAGCCCAGGACAGAGCATCCCAGCAGCTGGGGGGGCCAACCCCCATGGAGGTGACAGGACACGGATCCCACAGTGGCTGCCTGCTCAGGGCTGGCCTTTTGCCAGCCGGGAACGAGCCCCTGTGTCTCTTGCCACAGCTCATTGCCCAGGTTTGTGGGGGCTTTATGGACCGTGGCAACGACCCGACGTGGATTTTAAATATGGAACAACATGGGGCACTCAATGGCTTTATGGCCACGCTCAGCTAGGAGAAGTTAGGCCCCCTGCCAAAGTACTGTGAGAGCCCAGAGAAATTAGGGGATGAACAGACAGGATCTCTCAGTACCAAGAAAAACTGTGGACGTTGTAGGCACAAATTATGCCCACATAATTCTTCCTTAAGAATTAGCTTAAGTGCTTAAGAAAAAGCTTAAATGCCTTTTCCCACTTCTCAAACAAATATCAGGCATTCCTAAAGTTCAGGATCTACTTTTTTGTCACAATTCCTACCAGTCTTCAGCCAGAGACGCAAAACTTTTTGTCAAGAGTTTCTCTCTGCCACTTCATTTCTGAGCTCAGAAAGCTACATGATTGGTCTCCAAGACTTTGGTGAATGCTCTGCTGGTGGAAAATTAGCTCCATGGAAGGGTAAATGGAGATATCAAGGAGCATACGGGCAGCCAGATGGAGAGATGTAAACACAGAGAAAAAACTGGGTGAAAAATAAGGCTGAAAGATTGTGTGGATGGATGGACAGTGATTCACTGTGGACAGATGGAAATGGAAGCTGTTTGGAAAACAGAATTTCTGTTCAACTGTGACACATTGGGATTTGCTTCCATCCAGAATGGGAAAAAAGTCACTACGTTGGCATTTTTTAACCAAATGGAAATGTGGCATGACTTCTCCCCTCTCCACCCTACACAGTTGTCTCAGAAACAAGGACATAATTCAATAATTTTAAAACTTTGTAATGCCATGTGAAATAAATACATTTGTGATTTTTAGAATGTTAGATAAAAGCATGGCATAACATTAGAATGATAAAATGGTTTGGATTGGAAGGGGCCTTAAAGATCATATAGTTCTAAACTCTTGCTGTGGGCAGGGAGCTCATACTTTTTATGATATAAAGGCTGACATGAAATAAAGGGCTGAACTTAAAAGTGGTCACGCACTGAAGAACAATGACAAACATGTATTCTGTTAAAAATAAATACATTTCCAAAAAATGTTTTAAATTTTAATGAATTTTTATTGTTTTAACAGCAGAAGTCTTCCATGTCTAATCACTCCATCCTTGAAATCAAGGGAGAGCCTGAAAAGAACCAGTCAGGCATGGAGTAGGGCTTGAAAAGGGACAGGGAAAATATTGGGAAGGTGTCAAAGATGTGCTGATGAGGGTCCGGAATTTGTCCCGTTGCAGTTGGTGGCAGCTCTCATCAGGCTCAGGAGGACCAGCTGGGAGTCTGCCCCAGGCTGGCAGTGGCTGATGGAAAAGCAGAAGCCACATCAGGCTGTCACAGCACGGGGAACGAAGACTTCAGACCAGATATGACACACATTTAAGTGCCAGTTTTTCCAGATGATGTTCCTGAAAATCCCTGCTCTCCAGTTTTATGATCCGCAGAGAGGCCAAGGCAGGTTTCACGTGCCAGAGGTTTTTTAACTTGACTTTTCCTTTCAGTGGAAACATCCTTTGTTCCCACTAAAACATGCCTGTGCTGTTCAAACAGCTGCCTGCACGTGGGAGTCCTGATAGGATAAGTTCTGGTTTTTTGCCAAATTGTTAAATGATCAATGAATAATAAATCACCTCTTGAACTGTGCCCGTGTTCTGTTGTTGCAGGTGATGCTGTGCACTCTAACCCTGGGATGCAGCTCGTTGTTTATGGAAAAGAGACACAAACTTTGAGGGCTCCACCCCAGCCTGCCAAGAAAGCAGCAGAATGACACATTTCTGCCGTGTGGCTTTTGCTTTGAAGCCTTTCTACAGCAAGTCTAGATTCCTTCTCTTCAAAACAAATCTGCCTAGAGGCACAGCCAGCTGTTGAGAATGAGGAAATGCAAAGGCAGTTCCAAGGAAGTGGAGCCCCAGAGGTGAAGGTACCGAGGGTGTGTTTGACTCCAACAATCCAGGTCCACTCCGAGACAGAGCTGCTGGGACAGAGCTTGAGCTCTCCTCAGATTTGCTCATTTTTGCAGGAGTTACACTGATTTTTTCTTCCTCTTACCCTTCTTAATTGGGTATAGAAATTAAAACTCTGCCTTTTTGGAGCCATAAAGGCTTCAACCCAGAGGATGGATGTGAGGAGATGACCATGGATTCTTATAGAAGGGGGGTGGATCAAGAAATCACCCCCCAGACCAGCTTTCTCTCTGCAGCAGTGACACCAGCGCATGATGCATCTCTTAAATTTTCGTTCCATGTCCCATTTTTCACAGATGCCTTGCAAGGGGCTGGTGTGATTGCCCAAGGAGGAGGGCAGGCCAGCAAGAAATCAGTGCCTCGACACGGCGTTTTGGTGCAGTTTCCTCTCCCCTCCTGCGAGGAGCCTCTGAATAATCTCTCTGTGTCGCAGGACTTGTTGCATATTCTAATTCCCCCTCGCTCCCTGATTTAGTGCTACAGTTAATGCTTTTGATGTCAGCCTGAGTGAGATAGAAAGCTTTAAAAATTCATGGCTGACCTTTCCCTGACACGTTTAGTTCCCGTTAGGCGGGCGCCGTGTGGCAGGTCCAGGGGAGGGAAGGGCAGTTTTTAAGCCTGAGTTGCCTTTTTCCTAAAACAAGAGAAAACAATCGGGGTGTGGGGGCACTCGGTGTCTCGGTTCTGTACAGGGGAAGAGAGGGAGGCAGGAATGAAAATTAAACCAAGACAGAGAGAGAGGCCTCAAAAGCAAAGGACAGGCTTATGAAAAATATATACCCTCACCAAAGGAAGATGGAATACAAATTGGGTCCCTTTTAAAAATATGTCTTTAAAACAGACGTTTTAAAGGGTGGGAAGGGGGGATAAGGGGAGAAGGAGAGGGGAGGAGGGAGAGGGGGGGAAAAATGTCTCTTAAATGCGTTCAGAACATTTCTGCAGCCTGCAGAGCTGGGATTGTTTATTAGAAGATAAGATAGTGAAAAATGTATTTTGCAGAAAGAAAATAGTAAAGCTGGTTTCCCAGCAGATAAGAAGCCAAATTTCTATTTTATGCTCAATTGAATGATTCAGTTACATTATCTGGGAGGCAGCAGTGAAATAACACCCTTTGGAAATGAGACTGGGAGGACATGTGGCTCGGGGGAGGCAGCTCCAGGCCCAGCACCCAGTGACCAGGACATCCAACCCTGGGACACCCTGGCAGTGCAGCCCTGCCTCCACCCTGCTCCAAATCTGGCTGCGGGTGGCGAGATCCATGTCCCAAGCAGCCTCTGCAGCCTGCACAGCACTCCCAACTGGAAACGTGCAGGATCAGTGCTTGTCTCTTCACGCTACCCAGTGGCACAGAGCACTGTGCCTTTCATTCTGGGATGGCACAACCCAGACTGTGGTTTGGGCGAGCAGGGAGGAGATCCGTGTGGACGGAGCTGCTGTCCCTGTCTCTGCAGGGCCTGGAGTGACAGCAGGGCCGTGCCGGTTTTCCCCCCACATCGCCTTTGTAGGTCTCAGGTCTGACGTCTGCAGAGGCAGCTGCTGCCTTCTGAGAGAGCACTGGTGTGACTTGTGCCAGGACATGTGTTTTTGCAATTTTACAATGAGTTTGGGATTTTCCTTAGAGCTACAGCTTCAGGAAAAAGGGAGGAGGGAAGAAAAGGAAACGGGAAAAACAGTAGGAATTTACTTAGACTTTTAACTTAGATGGACAGTCTGGTTATATAAAATGAGGACCCTGTACAGTCTCAAAATCCAGGGGAAAAAGTACTATTTTAAAAGAAAAGCTCCACGAAGTAAGCACAAAACCCAGTCCCTTGACTGTTTATCCCGGAATTCTTAGATGATGGACTTTCCATTTTTGACTGCTCAAGGTTGGCAATATTACTTGCTGTGTTGCTTAGGAGACTTGACTGGTTTTTTTGCTTTTTCCTTCCCTTAATATAAATGTCATTCCTTCTTAAACCTTATGGCTCCCTCTGCAAATGAAGAAACAAATGAAGCATGTGGCACATTAATGCCAATCTTTTCCTTGCACTGAAGGATCTGGCTCACAACAGTGGTTGTTGTGTCCTTGATAAGTCCATTTTTTATTTACTGAGCCATTTAATTTGTGAGTCATTATTTGTATGGGCCTTTCCACATGGATCATCCACAGAGAAATCCACTGTTAAAGGACACAGCAGCTTTGTGCCGTTTTTAAAGTGTCTCTGTCATGGGCAATTTTGGCCTCTAAGAGAGGCTACATCAGACTTTGAGTTGATGTAGGATTAAGGTTTTAATCATAAAGTTAAAGGTACTTAAAATCGGATTCCTGAGCTAGGGCCTCTGGAGGGGAGTATTTTTCTGCAGGGGACCAAGGTGTGGAGATGACCACGTCCAGATGTGACAGGGAGGGTGGTGGCACCAAGCTGGTCCTTTCCAAGCTGATGTTATTTTTAGTGGGCTGTTCAGATGACTCCAGTCCCAGTAGGCAGATATAGCACATTAATTGGCTTAAGCTGGCCATGGATAATGGCAGGATTTGGAAAGATAAGAACGGAATTCCATGGAGGGAAAGAAGCATTTATGGAGCAGAAAGTCTGGGTCTCTGCAGAGGCAGAATCCACCAGAAATAAGATGGTGATTTAAAAAATGAACCAGGGAAAATGTTCCTTCTTGACCACCACAGATTTGAGTCAGTCTCGAGGGACTGTATTTGATTAACTGTATAAAATTATGGGTTATTATGTGATTTTATGTGCTGATGAAGACTGAATTGCCATGCAGCAGGTAGGCATTGATTAGACACATGACAAAGAAAATCTTTGCTCCAGCCTTGACTTTTGAGAGAGCATAAAAGACTAAAAGGAAGATCAAGTCCACAGAGTCACTTGGTGGGGACTAGAGCCCCATTTCTATTCTCCAAATCACAACACTCACTAAAACTTCCTTGTCATTTTCAGCACTGAGTTTCCTTTCAACAACACTCCTATGTATCAGTTTGATCCATGATTTTGACAACAACATGTCAAAATAAGTCCTTCTGAAAAGGTCTGAGGGAATTGTCACTTCTACTTTTAGGCTCCATTTCAACGGCACCGAACTTTCCATTTCCACATTGTACTTTTTCATTACAGTGGAACATACACTGGTGAGCTGATAAAGTTCTGAGGAGACATGCAAGACATTTTAATCTTGCTTAATGGTTTAATCTTTTCCCTGTGAAACTCTGGAAGTTTGTGGGTTTTTTTTTAATACAAACAGTTTAAAATATTTTGACTTCCAGCCCAACAGGAAGGCTGAGTGGTAGAATGCTACACTGCTTTCCTGAGCCAATTTTTCTCTTTTAAGGGCTTATGTTGATAACAAAGGTACCTGACGGGTTTTTCTGTCACTGTCTTTACTTCCCTATCACTATTAAAAAGCTGGTAACAAATATTTACCTTTTCTTCTCCCAAATCTAGTAATGAAATTTTAAGCCTTGACCCCTTGCTGACAGAATTTCCAGCAGAAATTCCAAAGCGAGAGAATATTCAGAGAAAGAAGATCTCCTAAGGGGAGGAGAGACTGAGAATGAGGGAGATTATTTATAGCTTGCTCCCTGCTGTGGATGAGACAGAGCCGCAGTGCCCAACCACTCAGTAATTGTGGGACTGCTCCTGGGGAAACCGGGAGAGGCACTGAGGTGGTCAGGAGAGCAGAGGTGGTGTCTTTTAGACCACACTTTCTTTGCAGCACACCTCTGCAGGGGTTTTCCTCAGTACAATAAGGTCTTTGCCCATTCCTGGGACTCCAGAGCATTACCACCACACAATAAATAAGGTGTGTTTTGAGCCTGTTAAGATTTTCACCTCTAGGATTAAGGCTAGGCTGGCTTCTTAGGGGACCAGCACAGTCATGTGCTGTGAAAAATAATTGATGAATGCTTCTGGGGAGCAACCATCACAAACTCCCTTCATTAAGGTTTGTGGTTCAGCCTCTTGGGAAAATCAGCCTCAGTGAGAAAACGCTGGAAAATCCTGATTGTTTGGGCTGAGGTTTTCAAACGACTGTAGTGGAGCGAAACCCTTGTCCTTCCTGAGGAGGATATGCTCAGTCAATCCCTGTTTTTGGCTAAGCACAAAGAGATGCAGAGGAATCAGGAGCCCTGGGCTGTGGAGGTGTCACCCGTTTCCAGGTGCAGAGGGGACGTGGGTACTCAGACACTGCGAAACTCTGCTGTTGTATTTTAGGGCCATAAATAAAATACTGATTCACTGAAACCACTGCTTTATGTGGGCCAAAGAACAGAAAGAAATTGTAGCTTGGCTTGAAACTGGGAAACAAACTCCTCCAACCAAGCAGGCACAGTAGGAGTTAATGAAAGGTTGAGGATAAAGTCATATTTCTTAGCATTTTGTATTGTTTTGTTAATCAGGAAAAGAAATGTCATTTCTCCAGGCCTGTGGGGACTAAAGTAGAAACCCGGGAGATGATTACATTGGATATGAGCTAAAGTATCTTTCCAAGAGATAAAAAATGTCTGGCTGACTAATAACTGTGAGACAACAACAACAACAAAAAAAGAGGGATGGGGAAAAGAGAGAAGCTGTAATGCAGTCGGAGTCACAGAGGTCTGTGGCGGAGCATTTTAACATGCACACAATCCCCACCACACACAGAACCATCTCTGCAACGTGTCTGGTGCTTCCCTGGCTTTGTGAAAACCCTGCCATGGAAGCGGGAGAGTTTATTTATGGGGAGAGCACAAGCAAACAAATGTTTCATCCCCTGAACTCTGACCTCTTCTGATATTAATGTGTGTGATAAATTTTTTGGCTAAAGGCAGGAGATAAACGAAGTGCATTTAGCCACCAAATTGCACTCCTTGCTATCCTTCAGCCAGAGGAGAGAGGGAAGTGCCGGCGCCTGCTTTTTCCATGGGCACATTAGGAGCAATACCAGTGACTAATAACCCCAGCCGGCAGGTATTGTATTCCCACAATGGCCCAGAAAAGGGAGCCTGAATTGCCTTCAGGAAAGATGCCCTGAGTTGGGTTTTCCCTGTGCAGGCTGCTCCACATCCTGCAGCTGCCTGGAGCCCTACAGGCAGCAATCACACTCCATGCGCTGCTCCTGCCCGGATGAGATTCCAGGCTCTGCCTGTGACAATCACACTGGAAAGAGTCAAGCAGCATTTCAAAGGTAATTTATTCAGTTGATGTTATGGCGTTTTGATAGTGTTATTTGCCAATTTTCTCCTCCCTATTCCTCCCTTACATATCCTGTTTATAAAACTGCTGAAACAATTTGCAAATAAGTTTAATAGATCAGATTCATAACACTTTGCAAACAAATTATTACCGGAGCAATCCCCGTGCCTCTAAGCCAGGAAGTCAGCAAGAACTAGAAAAGAAGAGCTTTCTTATTCCTACTGCACATTGCAGTGCCTGGTGGGAAGGCATGAGCTGATTTCCTGGAATTCTGATACTTCTAAGATGCAGATTAAAGCTCACAAAAATTGTTTTGGGTTATTCTAAAAATTGTGCAACTTTATAGAAAACTGGTACAACATTATGTAAGTTATTTGTTTTAAATATTGTTGTGTTTTTTAAATACAAAATTTTAATCTATTGCCACCAAAAGGTGCATGAATAAACAGGTGTCTTCCCAAAAAATTAGAGAGGATTGTCTCATTATACATTATGGCTCATTATATTTATTATGCCTTGTGTTTGTAGTTATCTGACACTGAGAGAAAATTAATGGACACATCTAGGACAAGGCAAAAAGAACTTTTAATCCTGCTGCAGCTGATAACACTTCCCTAGGGCAACATTTGTGCTGCTGTGAGACTTTGGAGGGGGTTGGACGGGGGTGGTCTCCTTTGGCCTGCAGCCACCCTCCCGAGGGGCAAGACGTTCCTGCTGTTTGGTGGGGCGTGGAGCTTGGAGTTCATTTGCCCCTCCCAGCCCGGTGCTGGTCGCGAAGGGCTGTGCAAAGCGGACCAAGGCAGGGCTCACCCACCCTCGGCGAGCTTTGCCCCTCTGGGTGAGCTCGCACGAGGTGCCAGGGAGGGACTGGGATGGGGGAGGATCCTCTGTGCTGTAGTTTCCGCCTGGTGGGAGACAACAAACCCAGATTTTCTCGCGTGTCTGCTGTGAGCTCTTCCTCCCTCACGGGTGATTTTCTGTCCACACTCAGTCCCAGTGTGAGTGAGGAGGAAGGGCAGCGAGGACTCCCCCAGCTCTCGTGGCCAGCCTGCTGCCTGCACTGGGATAAAACCACTGGAGCTGAGCTTCTGCACAGACATTCCTTCCCCCACAAACAAGACCATTCATCGACTCCTAATTTTATTTCATTTCTTTCAACTGACTTGGTACTGAAATGGAGTTTAATGAGTGAAGATCTAACTGTCTGAGACTGACAACTTTAGTGGTGTTAATGCATCCTATGCAACTTATGCATAAAATAGACCACTTCTCAAGGTCACTGGATATTTGCTTTGGTGCACCAACAACAATATCAATCTTCCTTCTAAACACAGCACATTAGATAAAGCCAAGGGAGTATTTAGAACCCACCTTAGAAATACAAAAAGGACATGTTCTCTCCAGGTACTCAAATGATTCTTTTAAATTAGCAGGTGATTTAGTGACATTAACCTTGAAAGGCCCCAAATCTATCCAGCAAATCTAAAAGGAATGGAGCCGATTTCTCTGGATTGGCGAGGTATAAAATTACATCGTCAGTGTATAATAGCTGAAACTCTCTTATTGATGATTAACCACATTTATTAACAGCAGGCTATAATCCCAAGATGTTATTTGTACAATGACTGAGATGTAATATAGTTCTTTCTAAAGGACCAGATCATGAAATGCACCAAAGGTCACCACGAAACCCTGGAGAAATTAGAACATCAGTCTTGGAAGAAATCTATAGTCAGTTCTATTGGCCCTTCTGTCTAGCACAAAACCATTCTGACAGGTTGATTCCTTTAGATGTCCACTTATTTTTTATTTCAACACCTGATTGCAAGTTTAGACCCAAGCCTTACCAGTGCTGGAGATTTTAGCACTGTTAGTGCTGATGGAAAATCCCAGGCTGGGAAGAGCAGCTTTGATGAGCTTTGGGTACAAATCCTAAGGTGGTAGGGGAGAGGAGAGTTCAGAGCATCTGGCAACAACACCTGCTTATTCAGGTGAAGTTTAGTTAGTTGTACATTTTTTTAGGAATGCTTTACAGAGCTCAGCAGAGCAGTAGATGTGAAGGAGACAAAATATCCGGTTGTATGTCTTTATTCTGCCTCCTTCCTGCTGCCAAAGGGCCTGAAGTTAAAGTCTGAGCAGCTAAATTTCCTTGGAAGCAGAAGCTCTGATTAATCAGCTGTGGGGAGCCACCTTAAAGTCCGCTAAGTAGTTTCTCCCCAGATTTACTTTGTGCTGGAAAACAGGTAAGTGATGGCAAATAGCAGAAGTTCTGCTGACTTAAGATGTATTAAATGTAATGAAAGACATTTTAAATACAAATTAACGACCAGTAAAAATGAATTAGGTTGTTTCCGGGATGTAAGGTGCGAAAGCCCAGCTGCCAGGGCTGTTCATCATGTTATGCCTAAAACAACAAGAACTGTTTGCAGTTGGTGAAGTGCTTCTGCCCAAGTGGAGTTTCATGAGGGATTCATTTCCAGCCAGAACAGTTCCCATTCCTGCTGTCAGGACTAGCTAAGCATGGGCTGAGCACCAAGGATGCCCACAAATATCTCTGTGGATTAGCAAGCGTAGTCCAGCCTCTCCATAAAGTTTTAATGCAGGCGGTTTTGTTTTCACCTGTTTAAATTCTCTTTCACTCTGAAATTAAATTCAGGACCCCTCAGTAATCCCTGCGTTCACCCTTGCAAAGCGTTGCTGTATTTTGATCAATAACTGATATTTTCCGTCTCAAACGTAGCGGTGTTTTGGTGTTACGGTGTCTGTCCTTCTGTGTGTTGTCTGTAAATCACTCTTGCAGCTCTTGGAACTGAAAATCACCTCTGAATGTAAAGACAAAGTTACCAGTAAGACACAAGCATGTCCAGCTCACCCACCTAGGGAACATATACAATACTCAAAACTACATCTCACTCTCCACTTCTCTGTCCCTCTCCACTTGCATGAAATTACTAAGGCAGAGAGGAGACAATTTGTCCTGAATTTTAAATAACATTCCATTTCAAAATGCTGGAGTTAGCAGTGGCAGCTAAAACCTCTGCTTTGGTTTTCTGAGCTGAGGAGGAAATGCAGTTCAACCTAAAAGACGTTAAAAAAAATGACTAAAAAAAAAATTATATAAACTTAGTCCTGAACTGTTCCCTTGAAAATCATTTGAAAAGGGCAGAGTATTGGAATTTGAGACAACAGGAAGAAAAATGATCTTAGTTTGGAAAGTCCGCTTGCATTCTAATGAGAGAGGTTATTCTTGGGAAAATAGGCACCTTTCCTACTCTCCTGCAGCAGGAGGTGGGGTGTCAGGGACAGATATCACACTGCCTCTGACTTCACGTTGGACAGACCAAAATTACAGCCATGGACAGTAGTTAATGAGCCCCTCTGAACAGAGATGTGCCGTAAAAGGAGTCTATTAGAGCTGAAAGTGGCTTTCCCCTTTCAAAAATATTGTGGAGGGCTTGAAATGCTTTCCTCTCTTGAATTAAGACAAGAAGCTGACATCTTTGAAACCTTTGCAAACCTGTAATCGGAAGAAATATTTCACTTTGAAAAATTGAAACATGTTTTCGTCTGGTATTTGAACAGCTCCCTCCCCTCCATAATTAAATAGCTAAAAGGTAGCATCGTTCTTTGTTTATTTTAAAGTCATGACATTAATAATTCTGCACTAATTTAAAAATGGAAAGTCATCTTGAACTGGAAAATTGGCATTTTTCAGAGAAAATGTCAGAACAAAATATTTTGCCAACTCTCAAACTTAAAAAATATGGAATTGAGGAACAAGTCAAAACCATTCCCCAGCTTGTAAAGTTTCACCATCCTAAGGAAAAATGCTTTTGGGAAAAAAGAGAAGCCAGTTCTAGAGCTGGCTGTCGTACACCCAGGCTTTTTAGTGCAGCTGCTGACCCAAGGACCTCCTTCCGCTCAGAGGAGGTATCTGCAGGAATATCTTCATCCCTTCCCTGTGATTGCCTGCACACAGCTCTGGATGAACCAGGCTGAAAAATGTCTGCAGAAAAGGATTCCCCTCTGCCACAACTGAGAACATTTTACATCCAGTTTTCAATTTAGCCTGGTGCTCTGCCACCTCGGGTAGCAGCTACCTGTGCCCTCCCAGCTCAGAGCTGCTGTTCCGCCCCACAAACCTCCCTCCGAAAGCCCTAATTTTCACCCATTTATCAGATGTGCCACCAACCCTCGGGAAGGATGAATGCTCTGTGCAAGGCCTGGAGATGGGAGGATTTCCTCCTCCTCAGGGCAACGATCTCTGGTTAATCTGAGCACTGGCCACGGAGCTGAGAATGTCAGCAATCTTCCAGGAATGCTTGGAGCTGAGCATTTGGATTTCGGCTTGCTTTGGTCCTTCCTGCATTACCCCAGCCCCTCCTTGCCCCTTCTCCCCACCCTGCCGGCCCAAGAGCAGCTTCACAGAAGGATCTCTGCTGCAAATTCGCGCATCTCTCCCTGCAGATGAGTCCGAGGAGCAGATAAGGAGGGTTGGATGACAGAGGAAGGCTGCAAATGAGCTCCCATTAGCTCTCGCTGTATATCTGGTGGAGGGGCTGGTAAACAGTTCGCACTTATCTCTCTGCTCAGCATTTAGCTGATTTCCATAATGAGCTCCATTGAACTGAGAGGCCTCGAGGTGTCCCAAGGCTGTTGAGACGCAATGTGTTCTCTAAATCTGATTTATGTAAAGGTGAAGGCAATTGTGTTAACAAAGGAGAGGAACACGATCAACATGCAGCCTGCGCCGGCTGGGAAGAGCGCGGTGCCCGCGCCCGGCGCGCTCCGAGCGGGATCTGACAGCAGCCAGGGAGATGCAGCCTTGGAAAACACAGCCGGGAGGAAGATGTACAGGGCTTATTTATTGTTATCTTCACTTTTCCCCCTCTCCCCGCCCCTTCAAAAGAGAGAAAAGCTGCAGCTCTGAGGTCTTGGAGGGAGCAGAGCTGAGTGTGCCCGATGATTGCAGGGTCCTGCCGAGCCCCAGCGCTGGGGCTCAGTTCCACCCTCAGGTCCACCCTCAGTTCCACCCTCAGGTCCACCCTCAGCCCTATCTCAGCCTGGCAGGTTCCCCTGCACAAGCCTCACTTCGGGCAGGAGCACAATCTCAATTCCTCCTGCTCGCTCGGGAGCAAAATCCTGCGCACTCCAGCAAGTCCCTTTTGTGGGCTTGAGTCTCTCTGTCATAACCATGAACAAAGAAAAGAAAATTCACACAGGCTTTTTGCAAAATCACTTATTTCTTTGCATCATCTCTGAGGGCCGCTGTTTCCATCCATGGATTCCATGCTTGCAATCAGGGAAGCTTTCCAAGGTTGTGCACACCAGCAAATACTTGGAGGCAGCTCTGAGACAGGTGGGCCTTGGCAGCTTTTGGCCACAATTTACAGACAAACTATTAAAACTATAAAATAATTTCACGAGGGAGAAAGTAGAAAACTGGCCATGTGACTGAATAGAAATTAAGATTCTTGGAAAAGGAAAAAAAAACACAGGAAAGAGATGCTATCACTGGGAATAATTCTACTTGGGTTGTAATGGGAACTGCATGACTCAGTGGAGCTTTTGCATGGCTGGATGCTTCAAGCAAGGATAATCATAAAGAGAGATGAGTATAACATGAAGAAAAAAGGATTGAATGCATATTTTTCTCATGGCAAATTAAGAGGAGGTTGTAGGAGTGGAAATTCAGACAAGGCAAATGCAATGGAATATCATCACAACAGAACTAGCCATCTGCATCTGCTTTAATCCCTGCTCACAGGGTGGGGATGACAATATGAGCATGTCTGTCTCTCAAGGGGAAGAGAGGTGTTTTTCTGCTAGTTTGCATTTAATTGAGTATTTTGCAATTTTTTACACCAGCTCTTCTGCTAAACTTGGTTTCATATGCAACAAACACTAACCACATAAACAACACGTTTGTCCCAAACCCTTATTACAATTCCCAGAACCACTCGCAGGCTTTCTGAAACCCGTTATTATAATTATAATCAAGAATCACAGGACACTGTGATTTGTGCCAAAAATACATATACACTGAATTGTTTGTACAGGCCACAGATAGGGAGAGTGAGAGAAAGGATGGGCAGAGAGAGATGCAGCTTCAGTGCTGCTTAATTCAGGCGCAGCAACACCCACCCTATTTAATTTTTCCTCTTTCATTTTCCAATTTAACTTGTAGCTGCTGAAATCCAGGCTAATATTTGCTTTGTCCTCTCTGCTCTTCTTTACCTTCAAAGCAGGGAATCCTGGCTTGCTCCCCCGCTCCCCAGCTCCAGCAGCCCCTTCCCTGGGAGAGGAGGCAGAGTCTGCTGCAGGGTGCAGCACTCAGCATCTCTCCATCCCAGCAGAGGGAAGGAAAAACCCCCTCTGGAAATTGCTGCAACAGTACTTTAGCAGATGCAAAATGCAGGTAAACTCATTGGAAAATGCAAATGCAGCATGGATCTTCATTTTATTAGGCTTTTGCACACAGTTGCTCTCTCTTGAAGCACTTTGCAATCAAAAGACCCTGGAGTGGACTATTTTGAGCCCTGATTCTTCACTCTAAGAGGTGATGCTGATTAGGTTGTACCAGCACAAGGTACTGATACCAATATCCTGCCAGAGGGTTTCCTCAGAGAAGCATGGGGTCTGATTCTGTCCTTATATTAGCAGATTTAGGGGGTTACACCAGGGGAGCACACTGCTGGCTGAGCATTGGAACAGGTTTAATCTTCTCAAGTCTGTGCGTTGAACAAACATCTCTTCAGTGCTGCTTTAGTGTATGGAAGTGTACTTATATTTAAGTGTGTGTGTGTCTGTGTGTGTGCACGCATACGTTGGAATACATCCATACAAACACCAGAATGTGCATAAAGAAGACGGTGGGACAGAGAAACCAACACCTCCTGCATGAGAGGGAGAGCAGAGTGTGCCAGGAGTGGCTCTTGCTTATAATGCCTCCCTCCTCCCTGTCTGAGAGCCACCTCAGTGCAAATCTCTCGTCCAGAACAGAAAGCCTGATGCCCGACACGTCCTTTTCAGCCCAGAATTTGAGAGCAGGAAAGGTGAGGGCAGCTGCTGGAATCAGGCACGGAGGCATCACGGCTGGTCTTCGCATTCCTGTTGCTATGTGTGTCCCCTGCTTTGCTCCCAGGACACATGAGGACCCTGGCACTTAACTTTAGATAAAATGCATCTGTTTTCCAGTACCAGCACACCAGCCAGCATGTGGTGTTTGTTTCCTTAAGGCGATTATATCAGATGGCTTAGCCCAGAAGCCCATTTACACCCAAGGGTGGCTCAGAAGACACTGCAGAGGACAAAAAGTAGGACAAAGCAGTCTGAGATCCCAGGGTAGAGCAAATCACGCCAGAGTTTTGCATTTCTTCAAGTCTGCAAAACGTAACAGGAGTCCCTTGGCTGGGTGCACCTCCCAGTACCCCCGTGCAGAGCTCAGAGGAGTCAGGCTGAGTTACACCAGCTGAGGATTTGGCCCCTTCTGCTGAAGGGCTGTTGCCAACTCAACTCACACACAAAAATATCGCCCAGGCTGAAGCTGAGCCAAGATGGCCACAGAGGTCGTGAATCTTTAAAAATTATTAACTCTTATTAGTATAATAATCCTTTTTACGACACCGTAAAACTACATGGTGCCTTTCAGGATGTAGATAAACTCCATTCCCTGTGCTGAGGGGCCACCTCTCCCACAAAATGCTCTGGATTTCCTGTCTGCAAACCCCTACTCTTTGTCCTCACTGTCCTGGGAGCTCATCCATTGACCAAATCTTCTGTGGGAGGAGCCCCACCACCCCATATCCTTGAATCTCCTCTGCACACTTCCACCCAAAAGACCTCAAGGGATGTGGGGGGGGGGAAAAAAAAATGTATTCTTTTCAGGTTTTAAGTCTAAATGTGGAAAAAATTTGCATTTCCTTTGTTGCACCTTTGGGCTATAGCTGCTGTTCCTCTGTTCTGCAGGGGTGTGTGGGGGGCAGTGGGAGGATGGAAGTGGGCTTGTTCTGGAAAACTAGGACAGATGAAGTCTTTTCACTTGCTTTTCCCACGAGGTGACTGGATGATCTGAGGGATGCTGCAGGAAGTTAGTCTGGAAATCAAACTAACATTACAAAAATGATGAGATTTCCTGCAATCCCAAGTGCCAGTGACCACAGGGAGAACCAGAGGGCTGGAGTGGGATAGAAGATCTCTCGAGGAGGACAAATAATGATGCAGCACAGAATCGTATTTCTGGACAAACACAAAACACAGCTCCCAGGCTTTTCCCCACACACCAAACTCTGGGTGCCTGGAGAAATAACACACTGGCATGTTTTTTTTCCTCTAGTAATAGGAGGTAATGATAGATGGCAGAGAACACAGTGTTTTATTAAAAGTGACTAATCAATTCATCAAAGATCAAAAATTAACCTGCAAAAAGCACTGAAGCTTTCAGAGACCCAACCCGTCTATTTTTGCTGCTCATGTAAAGCCGTGTGGAGAGAAAGCCTCTCCTGCTGTGCAGCCCTGCTGAGTCAGCAGCTCTGGGTCAGGCAATGTGTTACAGTCTGGTGAGAAATCCGGGCTAAAACTGCTTGGTTCTTTAGGTTGTTGTTGAAAGTATTTTGATCCAAAATAATTACTCGAACATCGGCCTCTGGGAAATGAATCTCTGTCAACTTCTGAGAGAGGAATTTCTGTGTATGGAGAATTTTTGAAATTTCTTTTTTTGATTGTAAGCCAAAAATTGTGATTTCTGATGCAGAGAAGGAATGAACAAAAATCTTGAATTTGCTATGAAATTGTTTTTTAAGAATTCCCAAGTTTAAAACTGCTACTTATATACTTTCAGTCTTTACTTTTTCCTTCCAAAATCACTGTCTGACTTCTGAAAATGATTAAAGAAACACAGCTTTGATTTGTTTCTTATCCCCTTCCCATTTATTCCCCTGATACAAATGGTTTTAAGCAGCATTACTCTAGACAGCAGATGGAACTTGTTTCAGCTGAAGTAAAATAATCCAATGCTTAAAAAACCCAAAGAAAACATTCAACTCAATTTGACCAGGAATTCTGCTAAAGTAATAACAATGGCTCCAAATATCTTGACTGATACTTACATTTGCAGACCTCGACACTGGCACATACAGAACACAGAAATCTCCGGTTCTGGCTCATACCAAAGCACAGTAAAAGGGAGTTGCATTGGGTTGGAGTTTCTACCAACAGCAGAAAAGAATAAAAAAATCAGCACGTGGTTAATGAAGATGAATAGACACAGGGAAAATGGAATTTTTGTGTTTCCAGGGGATTTAAAACAACAGTGAGTAAAATCTTCCTAATAACATAATTTAAAAGAATCGCATGTGGATGTGAAATTAATCTGGGCTGCCACTGCATTGATTTCAGCTGGCTTCAGGCTGAGGATTTTCTGCAGGGAGAAGTAAAGGCCATGGGCAGTAGAAAGTGACCCTGAAAAATCTGTGTTTGCTTTGGCACAGGACGAAACATCCCTGTGTAGGCTCTGCTCCCACATCCGGGGCGTGAGGTGCCATCCTGCAGTGGGACACCAAGTTCTGGGGGTCCAGGGGACTCCCTGGGGTGCAGGACATCGAGGAGGCACTGGAGAAGCACCGTCACGGCTTTCCCAAATTATGGAATGTCCAGAGGGACCTGTACATCCTCCAGTCTGCTTTTTCTTCTTTCTCCAAGGATATGCCTGTGACAGTGGGGAAGAGGAGCTGAAGGAACCTGGAGACAGCCTTACCTCTGGCGTGGTGTAAGGGTACAGCTGCCTGGGTTCTGCCCCGAGCCTGCAACTGGTTTGCTGAGCGAACGTGAGGGAATGGCCTCAATTCAACTTCCCTAGCTGTAAAATTGGGAAGTTGACACTCACCTCCACTTTTTGACACCTACAGATTAAAGAAGCTCGTGGTTTGATTTTGGGTTTTTTTTTTGGTTTTTTTTTTTAATCAGCGGGATCATCTTAGTTCTGCAGAGAAGTGAAGCCATTCTGCTGGACAACAGAGAGAGCAGTGTCCCTGTTGCAAAAATTCGGGGACCGGGCCCCCCAGTCGCTGTGGGGCTGCACGAGCACCACTCCGGAGCTCAGCAGCACGGGGTGTGTCGCTGGGTGAGGGGAGGAAGCTGGAGGGTGCAGAGCCTGGCCGCGGCCTGCTCCTGTTTCTGGCGGCAGCGGGATCCCTCGAGCGCCTTTCCATCTTCCTGAGGGATGGGCCCAGCACAGGCAGTGCTCGCTGTAGCCTGACACAGCAGTCACGTAAGGTCAGGCTCACGAGATAAACGGCTCTGTGTGCGTGTGCGGGGCCCAGCCTCCCCGGCGTTATGGCACGGGGAGCCATTCTTCCATTACATGGAGATCTATAAGGAATCGCTGCCATTAACGGACTCCATTAAATGCAATACATGTGGGAAAAATTGCACTTTGATTTAGTTTAGCAATGTGGAGATATTGGCAAGATAATCACATAAAAGTGACACCTTTTATAGCCAAGCTCTTTGATTTTATGTCAGTGAGTTTCAATTTCTCACATTTTTATGTTCATATATAGGTCCTTGTTCTAATGTATGCATTAGCTGGCGTAAAGGTTAAATAGATTGTTTTAGCATTTTGGGATACAGATTGTGGATATGCACAAATCTTCAATGAGCTGGGTGAATTATTTTGGGTAGGCAGGAACTGTGAGAAGGGAGCAGAGATTATTGCTCTGACTTGGTCCCATCTGAAAAAAAAAAGGAACAATGAGAAAAAAATATTCTATATATGCAATGTGATTTGAAAAGCAGATCTGCAGGCTTCCCAAGAACTGTCAGAAGGAACAGATGGTGTGGGTCACCCTGCTTCATGAAACACTCTGAATCTGAATATTTATTTTTAAACACAAAAAAAAAAATTCTATTCCTTGTGAGGCAGATTGTGATCTCCTTACATCAGCAAAACTGTCTGGAGCTGGGATTGGCACTGGATTGATACTGAGAGTCACAGAGGGCTGGTGAAGCTGAGGCCATAACCTGCCCCCCGTGGAGAAAGTCACTCTCAAGGTCTGGTTCCATGTTTAAGCAGCTGAGACTAAACTGCTGCCTTGTTCCAGGGATTGCACAACCAGAATATTTTTGTTATAAGAAGTCCTCGTTGTGAAGGTACTCAGTGTAGATGCTGAGTCTCCTGCAGAAATTACAGGTAAATCTGGAGTGATGTCATTGGTGTGACTTTTAAAAGCAGTTCACACTTCCCCGCGGTGTGAGGCAGCCACAGGGGTTTGCTGCCACGGACCCGGCTGATACAGACCATTCCTTATCATCACATTTAGCCTGGCCCAAACAGACACCTCGGGGAAGTCATATTTCAATATCCCTTAAACCTCCTTGGTACATTTTTTCCCTCAATTGATCTTTTCTCTCTCTGTCCTCAGTCTCTGTTCTGCAAAGCCTCCTCCCCATGTTCCTTTACTAAGAAGCCTTTGAAAGACAAATATTTCAAGTCTGGATTCTAACAGGTGATTTCTTTCTCTCTCTCTTCTTTTTTCCCCCCTTTTTAGCTGCTTCTGAAAATCTTTTACCTCTATCAGTTCCTGAATCTGGATAGATTACTCTTCAACTCATGAAGGGAATTCAAGTTGTCTCTTTAAATCTTTCTCACCCCCTCACTTCATATACTCCCAACACCTCTTTGTCTTTTCATTTCACCTCATTTAAATATTCAGCCCAATTTCAAGGCTTAATAATGATGAAAAAGATTGAGATTGGGATTTAATAAGAGTGTTAAGGAAAGATTTGTCATTCCAATGGCTGTAGGTCTTGGCTGAAATTGAATTGGCACCCGGCCTCTGGGCATGCGCCGGGTGGAGCTGTTGGCTGGTTCCCATTATGGTTTTCTCCAGAAGAGCAGGAAAGGTTTTCCACACTCAGCCCTGGCACACAGGGATGAGTTACTCCCTGGATAATTGTCCTCTCACAACTCACCTCCCAGAATAAAGGCGGTTTGACTCAAAGGCTGGAAAACCTGGGAGCTCCACATGGATCAAGGTCTCTTTAGGTACTAAGTGTCTTCATCAGCACATTTCACAGCCAGGTAAGACTCAGGGAGCCAAATTGGTGCTTTTCCAGGGTCTAAATTCCCATTCTGGAGCTGAGATGAAATGCAGTGACCAAGCTTAAATCCGTAACTGAGTCTCAGACTGAACTTCACCAGGACTGTGTTGAGCATTAGTTTGGCCTCTGTGGAGGTGCAGCTGTTGGATGGATCCAAGCTCAAGGAGGAAACCCCTGTGATGGGCACTCTAAATTCCATTATTGCTTTACAGACATCTGCTAATGCCATTAACTGTGTGCAGGATGGGCTGGGTATCTCCTCTGGGAGCTGCATCCTGGGATCTGCAAGTGGTCACGGGGAGCTGAGCAAAACCCCTCTGGGCCTGGAGGTCCAGGAGTAACTCAGCACACAAGCAGAGTGTGCTGAGAGCTGAGAACACACAGCGGTGTGTCTGCATGCCAGCGTGGGGTGGTATTGAGGGGATGGGAGCATGCCAGGATTGCTCTGAGAAGCTGCTCCCAAGCTGAGCTAATCTTCTGTCACGTTGTGCCCTTAGTGTGAGAGTCAGGCCGCAGGAAGCAATTTCATCTAAAATATGGCATATTGCACATAACAAGCCTCGTGTTTGAGACGTACCCCAGGCACCCCAAAGCCCTGTGCTGCCTTTCATGCCTCTTTCTTCCCGAGGAGAGACCCTTTGGGTTGTGCCAGTCTCAGCACTGTGGGCATTAAGCTACGGATGTCGCTTAAACTCTTGTAAAACCTCACTGGTGTCCGTCGTGCTTGGGCTGGAGGTGCTGGACGAGCAAGGCCGGCTCAAGCTGTTCTGACAAGGGCGTGTGGAGTGTCTGCCTGCCTCGTGCACACCGGGCCCGAAGAGGCTTAAGGCTTCTCCAGATTTAGGGACAGATTCCCAGCGGAGGGAAAGCGCCGAAGCTCCTTGGAAACCACGGGGCTCGTGCCACTTTACTCCAGGCGAGGGTGTGGACCTGAGGGGTGCTCTCCCTGCTTAAATTGCTCTGCAGTTTTAGAGAGTTTACAGTAAGCCTCTTAAACTGCTCTGAGGGCTTACAGTATCTTAAGCCTCTTAAATTATATTTTAAAAACTTACAGTATTTTTGGCAGAATCTACCGTTGGGAAGGATTCAAGGTTAGGAGAAATCAAACTTGGCTTGCTTGATAGATTTTAGTGAGAATTAAATCTATTTGATGAAATATAGTTTTAATAATTGAAAAATTATAAACTCAAATAATTATTTTGCCAGTCTACATTAATGGAATTGCTTGTGAACATACATTAAAATATTCCAACTGGCAGAAAATGCCATAATTTGTAAACTCACAATTTCCTGGTGTAGGTGTTATTAATTTTACAACCACTCATCCAATTTTCTTCAAGCTTGACTTAATTTTTATGTCACAATTACCTCTACAAAATAAGACAGTTTGGCAAGTCCATCCCAATCTACTTTTGAGAAATCAAAGTGTGAAATGTCTGATCACAATATAAGAGGAAAATACATTTTTGTTCAACCTCAAATAATTCAAAAAAAGATCTTCTGGTATTCCTGAAAATTAAATAACAAAAACAAAAAACCCCAAAGCTCTTAGGGTGACACTAAATTGAACAGATTTCTTCATGCACAATTGAAAGGAGAGATTAAAAGGAAAGAAATTGGAAAGTTAATGTGACTACAGAGGTGGTGACATGCCTTTCTCATCAAACTCATTAGCCACTCAATTTTAGTGATCCTTTGAGCGTGATGGGGTTTTTTTTGTGACACAAGAGAAAAGTATTGATCTTCTCCATGTTCCATCATAACTAAAGGGCATTTAGAATATACCTAGAGAAGTTCCACATAACTGTCCTTACATGCACACACAGAGGATTTTTAGGCTTTCCTTCAAATTTCCTCAATAAGCTGCATCTCTCTCATCTCCCCCACCTGCCTGTCATAAAAGTGGTCAAAGAAAAGACAGCAAGACTTTCCCATGGAAATCTTGTGCCACCTGCGAGAAGGAGCTCTGGCTTTAACAGCTCTGGTGCAATGTCTGGAGCCCGTCCACATGAACAAATGGGCACCATATGTGGTTGACAGCCAGTTCTTTCAATTCCAGCAAAGCCAATTGATTTGAGTACACCAATTTTGTAGAGGTCTGTTGGGAGCCATCAGATGATCCTCGATTTTGACAACTCAATCAGCAAGAATGTTATGTTCCTACAAGGCGAGGGATAAAGTAACTTCTAACCAAAAGCTTTAAGCCAGGCTTGCACCAGATCTGAGCTGGATTTTTTCTGAAGCTCAATAAACTGATTATTTAACAAAGTGAACATGTTCTGATTGTTTTGCAAGCCAGTGCTTGGCTGCAGGAATTCCTGACATGGTCAAAACCTGAAGGGATCCTGGAAAGTTTGTGTTCAAAAGAAACAGAGACACTCATTTGCCAAAAGAGAATGAGATCCAGTCTGCACAATTCCTCCCTGCACTCAAGGGAGAGGTGGGGACAACTTTCCAGATACTGTCTGCAACTTGAATATTCCAGCTGATTTTCATGGAGCAAATCGGTGGCATCATTTTTGAGCAAAGTGTCTGACTGTCCAAAGTGCTTCTGGACAGTGACCCAAACCTCTAAAACCATGATTTGCTTTTGGAAAGTTACTGGTTCTGCTGCACACAAGAAAATTCTGCAGATATAGCTCTTATGGCCAAACATCTTGTTATTTTATGTTGTCTTTTCAGGCCTGTGCCAGTTGTTGCATTCTCTCACTTCTGCCCTTCTAACACACATGAGTTTGGAGCTTTCTGACTTCTTTGATGTGTCTGAAAGTCAGGGGACCATCACAAGCTCTGGGGAGCACTTACAGAGGTCTTGGGACACATTCTGGTTTGATTTTTTTTTTAATTCCACCTATATCCCTGCAGTCAGATCTTGCCTATTCACCCTCTGAGCTTCACCAATCCTTCTAAACATTTTGTTACTGTTCCAATGCTCATCTGTCTGTGAGACCTTGGCACATCTGAACCCCTGCCTTTTTTTTTTCCTAGGAAATTATTGAAAATAGCAGCAATTATGGGGGGTGGGGTGGGGGGGGAAGAGGGGGATTGTTTTGTGTTTATCATTATTATTTAGTAGATATTTTTGTAACATCTTTTAAAAATTAAGTTCAATTAGGAAACAGATGGCACCAAAATATCATCGAACATTTCTGATGGGCAGCAAATTACTGACTTAATTATGTAAATAATTAAAATTTATATTTACACCTGATCATCCAAATGAGGGTGAAAATACCAATTTCAGGGTTTGTTATGATTGCTGGCAGGGTGTCAACCTGTGAGCAAGTCACCTTCCTTTCTTCAGCTTCAGATGTCTCCCTTAGATCCTCGAACAGTCAAAAAACCCCTGGAAAAGGAAAAAAAAAAAAGAAAGAATGAATGGAGACTCCTGGCTAAGTTTCTGTCACGTAGGTGCTCTCCTGGCTTTAAAAGGAATCCCTGCGTTGGCTGAGAAGACTTTGTTATAGGCAGGCTCACTGCCTGCAGAGCTCAGCCCAAGCTGGTCCTGTGCATGTGTCTGTACAAAGGGGCTGTGGGAGGCAGTTCTTGCACTGGAGAGCTGAAAGGCCAAACAAACAGGGCTGACGTGCGGCAAAAAAAACCAGGAGTGAGAGCAAGAGGGAGTCAGACAGTTTTATTAACTTCTGTATTACAGATGCAGAACTGAGGCACAGAAAGATAAAATGTGTGATTCTCATTTGCACTAAATTTGCTTTCCACTACTCTGGCAGCATAAACGGGCCATGAAGTGGGCATATATTATATTTACACTCACTTTTCATATCTCCCATGATGTTAAAATGCTTCAGTGTTAGTGAATATCAGACCCTAAATGATTTCTCTACAATCACAGAGGAAAATTGATGTTGTTGAACCCACATTTTCCTAGAGCCACTTCAGTGCCTCAGTTACACGACATCCTGTCACCCCTTTCTGGGCAGAGCCTTGTGTACACAGCTATGGGTTATTAAACCTGCTTTAAAGGTCAGTTTTTCTAGGAATATGCCAGGAACCAGGAAAACTACTCAGCTTTTCCTTGTCTTCTTTTGCCTTTTTTTTACCTGTAGACCGTGATGGCAAGAGAACAAGGAAATGAAAGAAAAAGCTGTGAGGCAGTGCTAGAGATCAACATTTTGACTTCTAACCTCAGCTTTCTAGTCTGCACATCCCACGTTAATTTTTTCCCAGACTGAGATGGAGCTGCTGAAATCCATCAGGAATTACTGTTTGTGTTGTCTCCAGTATCCCGTCCCCTAGGAAAGATATTAGAGCTATATTTGCCTGAAAAAAACTAAAACTCCTCAGGTCATGAGTTTACTTCATTTAACCTGCTCCAGAGGTTGGCATAGGTAAAATAGATAAAGTCCTATAGTTTTGATTCTGAGCCATCTTTGAAGGTCAAAATCGGGCTTTTGTGGTTCTTCCTACTTTCTGTGCTACAGGTTCTACAATATTAAGATTTTTATCTTAGCCCTCTTTTATCAGCTCTCTTCTCCCATCCCTAATTTGGAGCCAGTGGGGGTGGGGAGGGGAGAGGTGATAGGGAGGTCAGACAAATGCTTCTATTGATATCCCTGTAATAAAAAGAGCTTTACTTTCCTTTCTGCTGATAGCAGTCAAAGGAGCTTTGCTTTTGATAAAATTAACCTTGGAGCCAGAAACAACAGAACCGCTCTGATTTCATCAGCCCTCCTGTCTGAGGAGACGTGAGCACTTACTAGCAATGAAAGGGGATGGGATAGGGCAAATTCCTCCCCTCAGCTCAGTGCATCCCACCTCTAATGCCTCGTGCTCACTTTCAGTGCACTGTCCCACCACGGAGAAGGAGAGAGAAGCAGAAAACTGAGGATACCTGGAATTGCTGACCTGCTCACTTCCACACCTCCACACGGACGTGCTTAGGCCTTGTCCTGCGCCCTGCACTGAAGAGGTTTGTTGTGCATGAGATCCACAACAGGACATTGGCTGGAGTCAGTGCACATCCTACAGTTCCCCACGTGCAGAGGTGCTCAGCTGGATCGTGGTCCAACAGGACATTTCCTCAGGAAGGCACCGGTTGGAGTGACACCGGAAGGATGATAGCCTTGTCCCTCCAATCACCCTTAGCACTGCCTCAAAGTCAGCAAGGAGTGTCTTCTAGAAGTCGAAGCCTTGTTATCACACGCAGGTTTTATGGTCTGAGCACTCCCCCAAACAGCCATTTATCAAACGCTGCCTGGCTCTAAATTCCCTATTTAATGTGTTAGTAACCACTTCAAAAAAGTACCTGTGCCCCATAATGCTGAAGTACTTCATCATAAAAGATAATGATTATGATTATGATCTGCATAAGCAAAGGCCATTGCCTGGTCTGTGCTGGCAGTATAAAGGGATTTCCTTTCCTTCTCCCTCCACTCCAAAATGTTCTCCTGTGCACCCACAGCTGTTAACACCACTTGAAGCAGTTGCCACATGTGGCTGAAACGATTCAGAGTCACAGCTGTTGTTCAAGGGTGGAAATCAAACCTATTAATTCTTTTGGAGGCTGCTTCCCCGTGAGGCCTGAATTCTGTGATAGTGTAGTGCAACGGAGCTGGGACTGAAAACAGGAGAAAGGAGGATATTTGTGGTCTGTGTCTGTGTCTGGAGGGAGTGATGCTCATCAAGGGGTAGAGCTGTGACATGCAGCCAGTTTCGGGTTTGTTCTAAGGAAGTTTTAGTGGAAGAAGGCTTTATCTCAAGCAGGCAGGAAGGATCTCTGCACCAGATCGTCCTTGACAGAAAAGCCCCATCATCCCTTTGCTCTGCCCAGATCTCTCCATTCCAATGCAGCCAGGAGAAAGTTCATCCATCCCAAGGAACTGTCTCATCCTCACCCAGGACTGCAGACTGCTTTGGAAAGGGTGGCCAAAATGACAGCCATCAGCCTGAAAGTGTTCTCTTTTCCCCTGTTCCTTTCTCCTGGAACAGAGGATAATAGCGATATTTTTATTCTCTGTAGAAAAGAGATCTGCAAAGCACTGCTGGAGGAGGATTCCAAGTGGCTTCCAGGGGAAATCTCTGCCAATCTACCTCACTGTCGATTAGCACAGTGGTTTAAGCAGCTCAGAGTAATATTTCTCAGCAGACAGCTGTAAATGCTCATTGTCAATATGTACAAATAAATATTTCAGGGGAAACAGACAAAGACATAATGGTTCATGTCTCCTCTCAAACACACCCTGTGCTTTTCTCTTCTTTTTTCTTTCTTTTTTAAAAACACATTAGTGTAATTCCAATAAAGCCCTGAAAAAGGTGACATGAGGATGTAAATGGGCAAAACAATTCTGATTTTCCCCAGCTCTTCTGCCTTACCCGGGTTTTGCTGCATGGCAGCATTGCCCAGTGAGGAGAGCACAAGTCAGAAGAAATGGTTTCCACTCCTGCCCTCACAATGTGACCTTAAGCAAGTTGCATTTACTCTCTGGCTCTTCCTTTCTTCCCTCCTATTGCTTCTTTCTTCTGGATTTTTTCTTTTTTGGTCTATTTTTTTGTCAAAAGTACCATCCATTTTGGATACATTTGAAAAGAAATCCATGTCCAGTGAGTATGCTGGAAGCTATTGTAAGAAAAATTAGAGTTTTTAAGCCCCACATGGCCAATTGCCTACTTACACTGCTGAGTAGTGTGATTGTACAGTTAGTCCCACTAACTCAGCAGGGGGAGTTGGAGATTCTCAAATTTCCTTCCATTTTTTTTTTCTTATTCATTTTCAAAGGTAAAAGAAAAAGCTTTTTTTTTTTTCTTCCTGTATGAGTGAAAAAAAGATGTTAATATCTTATTTGGTGTTTTCCTACACAATTGAGGATTGAAATATGCAGCCACTTCACTGGTTTTAGAATCAAAGCATTCCCTGCATTCTGTAGTTGTGCGAGAGGGAATTGAAATTGCCGCACGCCCATTCCCCACCTAATTGATTTCTCTAACTGTAATGCAATTTTTCCCCCTGTATCTTTTGGACAAAGCATTTACAGTGATATTGTCTTGCTGCAAGCCCACACTGGTACTGTTAAAGTCATTTATTGTGAGAAGTTGGTTGGAAAAATGACAGCAATAACTTCATGCTGGCTGTGCGTGGGGTTCCTGGGTGAGCTAAAGCCTGACTGCAGGTGTCTGGGCTCTTCGGCTTGACAGTGTTTAGAAAAATATATGAAGTCCTCGAGAATCCCTTGGCCAAAATTTTTTAGAACAGAAAAGGTGTGATCTCCAAGAAAACCATGATAGATGGCAGCCTTCTTTGCAGGGTTACAGCACAATATTTTTAGGACTATCAATTGCACTTGAGATAACTTGTGTCTCCCTAAAAATATCATGCTTGAAAACAGGTTTCCTGAGAAGCCACAACCCAGGTAACCCACATTTTTACGTAAGATTTGCAAAATCTGAGGCAGAGGCAGGGAAAAGTGGGGGAGTTTTAGGGAAGAGGCAGAAGACTGTGGGATAGGAGGGTTCAGGAAGGCAGCACAGTGCTGTTTGCTGAAGCAGAACATAGACTGTAGCAAAAATAACACATTTTTGGTTGGGTGGTTGGATTAATAGGTGACCTACAGTTATGCTGGGAGAATATATTTAAAAGCAATGAGCTACTCTGGAAAAGGCTTTTGCTTATAGTTCTGACTCTAGGAATGTTGTGTTATTTATTCATTCATTCAAACCCCAACTTGTATCCTATTAATGTACACACACACCTGTGTCTTTCTATATATGAGTAGCTTTGTAATGAGTTTGATAAGAAAATATCTGAGTCAGTTAAGATTTATGGGGGAGGCTGCAGAATTGTGCCGCTTTGTCTAAACTACTTTTGAGACTATTACGATTTTCACCTATATTTTAACAGCTTGCCTGAAATAAATATGGCCTGATTTCCACCCCGGGTGTTCTCTGTGCACAGCATTGGTCTTTGATGCATGCACAAGATAGTAATTAATTTGCAGTTTCATTCACTAAAGAGACGTGCGATGAGAACGTCTCTGGATAGACAGCAATTACTGCTTCACAGAACACCACAAGATTCTTAAATGGAACAGCATCTCGTTACACAAATTGTTTTCCTTAAAGATCAGAGTTGGCCCTAGTACCCCACTATCTCTGGAGTTTGCCTGGAAAATCTCCTGTGTGGTGGGAAGAGGAGGGTCTTGCAGAACAACAATCCGCGCCTTACCGCGCTCGAAGCATTTGTAAACAACTCACAGTGTTTGCTCAGAGGGACTTTTTTTTTTTCCTGCTGTATTTCTGATGAATGCAATGAAATGTGAGGGAAATGAAGGTCTCCTAAGTACATTTTAATTTAGATGAAAAATTATACATTATTATACCGTACTGGTGATTGTTCTGACATAATTGATTGGGAGGGCCATCCACAAAGAACAGCAGGAAAGCTTGACTTTGAGGAGAATGCAAAAACAGAATTAACCATTTAATGGTGATGGAAAGCAGTGTGATGGACTGGGAAAGGGAAAACCCTGGATTTTGGGTTCCATTTTGCCATTCTTTAGGGGAATCACCTCCTTTTCCTCAGCCTCTGTTTTTTCTCAACGAAATGGCAAAACACAAATGGGGCCAGGGCTGGGGCCAGGAGGGGGGTGGGAGGTAATGCTCCAGCCACAAGTGAGAGACTTACCTGTTGGAACGAAGATTTTTGCCTCAGTGATGACAGAGAGGAGAAAATTCAGGTCCCCCTTTTCCATTGCATATATGTTTATATTGCAACATTTTAAACCTCCGTGGACATCTTAGGGGGTGAAAGTGCAACAAAATGAAGTGAAAACAAAACAAATAACCTGTAAATCCCCCGATTCACCATTCCCTAAGGAACTGGTACTGTGTTCCCAAATATATTTCCACACACCATGTGGCAAATGATTTTCCACCCTCCTCTAAGGTTTTTGGGGTTTTCACAGATGTAATTATAGTTATTTTCATTTTTCTTGGAGAGGTCATCTCATATTGTAAAGATAGTGTGAAATGGGAATCCTTACATAAAGTGTTATTATTTCAATAAATCAGCTTCTGTTAATAAATATGCTTCTGTTAATTCCCACTCCCAATGTGAGACCAGCCCCCAGCATATTCTGTTTCTTAGGTTTTTAACTTTGAAATACCAGTGATGGAGGAATAAGGGTGACTGGACTGGTGTTTGCAACTCCCGAATTGCAGGCATTGTGGATTGCAATGGGCAAAGCCTGTTTGTGGAGTGTCTGTGCATAGAAAACTCCACCCAAAAGGCGAAAGAGAGCAGGGAAGGGAAGGGAAAAAACTTGGTTTGGATGAAACAGCAGGACCCAGGACTTCACCTGCCCTGGTTTTCCTCCTAACTCTCAGTGTGGACATCTCTATCCTAGCAGGCTGTCCTGGCCCCCTTTGGCGGCATCTGGGAGGAATATCCCGTCACAAAAACACTCCTCTGGCCCTTTAGAGATGGGACGAGACAATCTTGGGATGATTTGCAGCCACCCTGCCGTGTTCTTGGGAGAGGTCTGCACTGTGGGTGTTCGCCATGGGCAGAAGGCACCTGCTCCAGGGACCTCTGTTGCTGCTCATAAATTTACAAGTTGAAAACAAAATTTTCGAGAAGCATATGGGGTTTTTCTCAGTCACTTGTGAGGTTTTTCCCAAGACTTTTTCAGCTCTGAGTGAGGGTTAAAACCCCAGAAGAATGAATCTCCGTGGGGCAGCTTGAGAGATCCGTGCCGTCGATGAATAAGATATTGTTGGGAATTGCAGAGCAGAGGCAAAAGTTGAGAATAATGGGAAGCCAAGACAAAGAGTTAGCTTTGGGAAGAGTTTTGGGCAAGCCATTGAGATTGCTGAGAACTGCCTTCCCTGTGCTGCAGAAACACTCAGTGCCTTATCTGCCTTCAGGAAAACCGGTTATCCAGAGGATGCTGTGAAATCGAAATGTTTCTCCTAAGTGTTTGTTAGGACCAAGGGGGATATCTCTCACCTGGATTTGTGCAATCCCAGGCTACAGACACCTTTGGTTTATTCAGACCCTTATGAAATTATTGCCATAAATCTTTCCTGAACTGACTTAGAGGATGCATTTCTTTGCCTGAATGGATTTGTGCTATCTCCAGAGAACCAGCTGAAAGTTCACACCCTGCATTGTCCTCGTGGGAGGAAGAGCAGGCAGCACTGGAGAACGCATTTTGAGGCACTTTTGAAGAGGCCATTACTGATCTCTGCCTGGCACAGGTTCGAGCACGATGGGGCTCAAAGCCCTTGAGTCTAAAGGCAGCTGTAGCAAACCTGTGTGAAAATGTCCCACCTTGACACAAAGTGATGGGGTTTTCTCTGTGCTGTCAATAAAAGTGGTCAGCAAAAAGGCTACGTGTGCCTTACATCGTCAGGATAAGGCTCAGGAGATCTTTATCTGATGCACAGGATGTGTGCTGCTTGCTCTTCCCTGGGCTAAATGTCATTCCCAGGGGAACAAATGCTCTGCCTCACCTCTGCATTTCATAGCTCAGTGTGTGGATAATAATTATTTCTACTCAGGATTTTACTTCAAGTGTTCTTAGGCTCCTCATCAACATTAGTCTCCTTAAACCTTTTTACATATGAGTTCCTATGAGCTGCCTGTCTGTTCCCCCACCCCATTTTGATCTTTTTTCTTTTATGCTTTTAGTATATATGTGTATAATAAAGCACTGAACCCAAACGGAACACTTTCTTCCAATTAAGGCCCTACCAGAGCACAGCTGAGTGGAATAATTGCCTTGCTTGTTTTACACAGAATACTCTATTAGTGGTTTGATCTAGGACTCAACATTCACCCAGAATATTTGGTCTTTTCTTTTTTTTTTTTTTTTTAGCCCTCAGCAGCACATGAAAAGACAGGTGTAGACTCTGCCAGGCCAGCCCTGAGATTCCAGCAAGCTGTTGGTAACGAGCAGTGCAGTTTCTCTGTTTCATCTTTTCCATTTCTCTTGTATTTGGAGGATTTTGCATCTGCTTTTTTTTGTTACCTTGACATCTTTATACTCATGGAAGGTGTATTTTTTTCCTTGAGCCTTCCACTTAGTTGCAGCACCCTGTGTAATGCAGAGCACAGGATGAAAGCCGTTATCTGATTTGAGTTTAATGTTCAAAAGTCCTCAAGCTGGTTTATCTAAAGATCCTCCCTGTATAATTGTATACTTAGAATTCAGCTGCAGTGTAATAGGGCAAGAGCCCTGTGTTCTGTCTGGAATTATGGAAAAGGTGCTATTTATTTTTAAGCAAATAGGAATGGGAAAAAGGGGGTGGGGGGAATTGCCAACATAAGAAAATGCATTCAGGTGAGTTTCAGGAAAACCTACCCCAGGGTTTGATGTATTCTGGAATTAGATTGGATTTAAATGCAGTGAAAAGGATAAAAATCAGCTGTCTTTAGAGAGAAGGATTAAAATTCAAAGGTAATAGAAAGACTTTAGGCAGCTCTAATCAAGGAATCAACCCTTTTGGGCTGGGTCCTGTACAAAAATGTCATACAAAGTTTCTAAGGGATTCTGGGATTTGAATCCAGCTCCTGCATGTATTTCCCTTTAGATGCATTTTCAAGTGACTTTATTAATATAATGAAAGCAAATTACTTAAATGGGAAAATGAGTTACCTGATTGCAGATAATTTAAGTCAATCGGCTCCTAACTGGATGTTGTGGTTTAACCCCAGCCAGGAACTCAGCCCTGCTCACTCACAGAGCTGGGATGGGATGGGGGAGAGGGAGAAGGGAGAACACTTGTGGGTTGAGATACAGGCAGTTTAATAGGTAGAGAAAAACCACGTGGACAGGCAAAGCAAAAAAAGGAATTCGCTCCCCACTTCCCATCAGGAAGGCTCAGCCATCCCCAGGACAGCTGGGCTCTGTCACCCCTGACAGTGGGGTCAGTTGGGGTCAGCTGTCCTGGCTGTGTCCCCCCCAACTCCTTGTGCACCCCCAGCCTCTGCCCTGGTGGAGTGAGGAGCAGACAAAACCTCGGCACTGTGTCGGCACCGCTCAGCTCCCACACCCCTGTGTTACCCACCAAGCTTCCAGCACAAATCCCACACCAGCTACTCTGGAAAAAAAAAAAATTAACTCTACCCCAGCCAAAGCCAGAATTGTCCCCGTGCTCCTTCAGGATCTGTTAACGCGATCTTCACATCTGAGACCGAACATATTGCTGTTATGAAAAGTATTTACAGCCTCCAGCTCCAATACGCAGTGAAGACATGGCAGAGAAGTAAAACAAATAAATCATAAAGACAAAGAAAGAGGAGAAAGGAAGCTCGACTATGTCATTTTATTGGGGGAGTAGGAACACAGGGAGATTAATGGTTTCATTTGAAGTTACAGCACAGTCTGTGACAGGATCAGGAGCAGAATCCAGGTCTTTTGTTGAAAATTGGATTTCTGATGAAAAACTTCATGCACTTTCTAAAATTAGGAAAATTTCACCTCACCTCAGCCAGGAGCACCTTCCAAGAGAGGTGGGAGCTTGGAGGCAGAGAGAAGAGGTCTCTGAACTCCCATCAGTTTCTGTCTGGACTCTTTCTGGCTTTGAATTCAGTAGCTTGCTGAGAAAGCTGATATTCAGCGGTCAAAGCAAGGGTGTCAGGCCAGGAGGCATCTCAGAAATTTTGTTAAAGATCTACTACATTAAACTGCTGTGAAATTTTATGTGTTTTTACTGGAAAATATCAACCCTTGTTAAAATGATAGTTAAAAAAATTCCGAGATTTAGCATTCTCATGGATGGAGATCACTTCTCATACAAAAATGTGAAACTCCCTTAATTTCACACCTGCCAATACTAAACCACCATCTTGTGGGGGTTTTACCAGAGGAAAAAAAAAAAAGAAAAGAAATTCAATAAAGCTTTTGCAGCATTTCTCAAGCAATCACAAAATGTCCTGGGGTATGATTAAGAAAAAAAAACACCTTCGTGACATTTTGGTGGGAAATATATATTCAGCTCTGCTCACAGAGTTCCAGAAAGGAAATTAATTCCACATAAAATGGCAGCCTCCTTAGACTAAGTAATGAGAACAACTGTGTGCTACAGAAAGACTGAAATAACAATGAGGGTTAGTGTGGTTTTGATAGGCTGTCCCTGCTCCTCTGTAATGGAGGCAGGAAAAAGGAGGGGAAGGAGAGGCCACAGGAACCTCCTGTGTGGTTCGTGGAGAGCTTCGCACCTCCTGTGATGGCAGAAACAATGAACAGACACAGAATCACAGGACCATAAAGTCCAAGCTTTGCCTGAGCACTCCCATGCCCACTAAACCACATCCTGAAGTGCCACTTCCACTCATTCCTTGGACACCTCCAGGGATGGGGACTCCACCACCTCTCTGGACAGCCCCTTCCAATGCTTAGCCACACTTCCAGTGAAGAAAATCTTCCTAATACCCAACCTGAGCCTCCCCTGGTGCAACTTGAGGCTGTTTGTTCCTGTTACCTGGGAGAAGAGACCAAGCCCCTCCTCACTGCAACCTCCTGTCAGGGAGCTGTAGAGAGAAACAAGGTCTCCCCTGAGATGTCTCTACGCAAGACTAAGAAATCCCAGTACCTCCAGATGTCCTTAATAGCGGTTTTGTTCCAGACCCCTCCCCAGCCACATTGCCCATCTCTGGACATGCTCTAAACCCTTCAATGTCCTTCTTGCCAGGAGAGTTGCTCCAACCTTCAGTCCCTGAAGTGGCACCACAGCCTGCAAGCAAATGGCATAAACCTGTAGGTAGGACGGGAGCAGGGCTTAGGGTGCAGTGATGATAAAAGCATGGTTCAGGGTGCGTGTTGAGCCAGCATGGGCAGGGCTGGATCCCAGGAGAAGTGCCCAGTGGGAATGCTGAGCTGAGCTGGTACCCAGCCACCAGTGAATTGTCTGAGGACAGCCCTCAGCAGAACTTCAGAGCAAGGCCTGAACTCACCCCTGTGAATGCTGAGGTGCCCCTGCCACCAAACCCCGATAAAGATGCTCCCCTCCTCTCTATTTTCCTGCCTTCCAGTGCATCCCTGTTACAGAAAAACCTTCTTTGCCCCAGACAGGGAGCGCCAAAACAGGTCTGTGTACACGGGCACCCCGTGCACACCAGTGCCCTCCCTGAGGGGCTTGTTCCCAGAGAATATTTGCTATCTTGTTTTGTTGATCTTTTTTCTTTTCCCCCGCAGAAATCACTTTGACTGCTGAAAAGTCACCGGAGTTTTTTTTCCTACACTTCCCTCTTGCAGCAGCAAGGGCACAAAGGCGCCAATGGAAAATTGCTTTGGTACCTTGAACTGTAAATGATGCTGTTTTCATGATTCATCAAATCCGACTGAAGCAGAGGTGGCGTGTCAGCAGGGCTAGGCAAAGTTTAGAACATAATAGGGCCCAAGAGGTGAGAGACATGTCTTTCATTTCAGTGGTGCATCTTTGAAGCGACTGCTGGAAATAATTAGGTTCCTTGATTTCCATTGCCATTTGGTGCTCTTCACGCTAATCAGAGTAACAGCACATTTGCATGAACTGGAGGGAATAAAAGTATTTCTTATTGGAACGAGCCCGTGACAAAGAGAGAGGTCTCCCGGCTTCGGAATTGGTTGTCCCTGCAGTTCTACACTGCACTTCATGTCTGGCCAAAAATGAGGTGAAAAATGTGTATTTAATATTTATTAAAGAGCCTCAGATCTTTATAATCTTTAAACTTTGGTCCTGCTAAATATTCCAAACTCTTTTTATTTATTAATAAATGTTTCATTCTGTCTCTTCCAAAACCTGAATGAAGCTCTTAGGTCACACAGCCTGGGAGATGAATCACAGAGGGGAAATTGAATAAAATCTGATTTCTAATCACTTTGAAGAATTTTTTCAGGACTTTAGGGGTCCAGTGTTTAAAGAAGGTAGTGGGAGTTGGGATGTCTGACCTTTCCCATCCAAACTCAGCATTAATTTTTAGTTCTTTTATGATCCTGAGCACATCAGCTTCACCTCTCTGTATCTCATTTTATCTATATGTAAAATTAGAAGAGTAAAAATATGACCCTATTTTACAAAGGTGTAACAGGTCTTAATAAATTTCTGATATTGAACTGCTGTGAAGGCTTTTCTTTATGAAATGCAGGCAGTGTTTTCAAAAGAGCTCAGCTCCTATTTAGACACCTCTGCAAGAACCTGGGGCACTGAGGATGTTTTATGTCCTGAATCTTTGCAAATATCTGGTTATGAGAACCTCAGTGTTCTCTGTGGGGCACTGAGCTCTTAAAGCAACCCAGATTTTACTTATATGCCAAAATGGAATGAAGGCTTTTTGCAGGGGTGCTCTGTTTTCCATCCAGGTCTCCTTCTCCTTCATCACACTTTGGTGTTGCTCTGGATATGGATTCAGAAAAAAATGCCGATATCTGCGGACACAGGTATTTAATCATGGAAATCTAGGGCAGCTCCAATGGAATTCATGTTTTCTGCAAATTTTTATTGAACTAATGGAGGAGGTATCTGCCTTCAGTTCCCTTACAAGGTGGAGGAAACACTTCCAATCATCTATAAGTTGGTATTTCAGGATGAAGGGGGGAAATCAGAGGGGTTGGAGCTCAGAGCTTTAGGAACACTCAAGAATATGGAGAATAAAAGGTAAAATGTTATTTTTTGGGTGTCCAAAGTAAGGGGATGCTTTAAAACAAGAAATACCATTTCAACATGTTGTATGGCCTATGAAAAGTGTTTGTCCTTGTAGAACCATGAGACACATGAACACAAAGGAGACTCAAAATAGAGCCATCCATGACAGGCTGTTAAAACAAGAGATTCATCTCCTCTTACTTTCTTGATGTAAAAATGTCGTGTTTCACCTCACCCAGTCTCCTCAGCTTCCTCTGTAGTCAAGGGAGGGGAGGCAGCTTCTCTGGGAAAGGTTTATAAAATAGGATGAGCAACACTTTAGAGTTGTCTATCCATCTTTATGTTAATAATAAAACGAGCCTGGAAGCTACCTTTAGCAATTCACATAAATTCAGATTACTGAGGTGAAACACGTTGCATGTTAACTGCAGCAATTGTCATCTTGGGGACAGGCAGAATTACAGCAGCTGCTGTCACCCAGACCATGTGCTACGACTTGCTCTGAGTGGCCGAGTTTTAAGTTCATTTAAACCTTATTCTGTGATGCTTCTTAAAAAAAAAGAAAGAAAAAAAAGAAAAAAGAGGAAGAAAAGGAAAAAAAGGAGGAAAAAAAAGGAAAAAAAAGAAAAGAAAAAGAAAAGAAAACGTTTTCTTGTCCACAGTGAATTTCTTACCAGGTTTACAGTTAAGCAGCTCTGCATCATCTCCAGACCAATTAAATGCAGTGATGGCTGGAGGGGAGCCTGTTTGGCTGCCTGAGATCACCTACCTGCGACCTAAGATACCTCCTTCCAAATTCCACTCAATCCTCAGCTGACCCAAAGATAATGTATCAGTCACAGCTCCGGCTCTCCTGGTGCAGATGGATTTCAGAAAGAGTAAATTCAACCTGGACTGGGGTCATTTTTATTGTTTGACTACAGGAATTCAGAAAGCTTTTCCTTCCTTCACCCTTGTTTTCGAGGAAGGGAATCTCTGAGCAGAGGCTGTCGCTTTCTGCTGGCAATGAAAATCTGCTCCTGAGTGAGAATTCCTGTGCTTTTCTGACTATTCTTCAGAACCTGCCATGAATTCTTCATAGGAGCAACACATCACCTTCCCAAATCCTCTAAAGAACAAGTGTGCCCTGCCCCAAGAACCATGTTGGAAGAATTGTTAATTCGCTTTAGAAATCTATCCAGAGTGTTAAAAATAATAATAATTAAAAACTCATTCAATAGAGGAGAATTGTTTACAAAACACAAGCTCTTCTTTCCCTATGCTGAGAGTGAAAAAAGGCATTGCTCCAAACTGTATTTCACAGGGATTTTTTTTTATTTTTACCCCAAGTTGCTGGACTCATGCAGTGCCACTGAAATTTTAGGAGCATTGAAGTTGTTGCTAGTGAACTGTATGGGGCTGTCTTGAAAACAAGGTCCATTCCCCAAGCAGCCTGAGGCAGGGAGGAAGCCCTCTCCTGCTAATTTTTTTCTCTGAAGGCAGAATAAAAAAAACGAAGTGAAAAGAGAACAAAGCCCATGAAGGTGCCTCCGCATTTTTGTTTGGAAACAAAACATTTATAAAGTTTTGCTTTAACTCCCTTAGATCTTAGTTATAATTTTTTTACAACTTTTTACATGCAGAACGTGTAGCTAAATTCAAAGGCACAGTGGGGAAGAGACATAAACTTGAATCATAGGGGTTGTAGTTTCCAGCAAACATTTCTTTTCCTGCCGTCAGTGGAAGGATTCCATGGCTGGATTTAACCTAGGGCTGCTCACTGGCAATCAAGACCTTTTGATCTCTGTAAGCTGATTCCCCCGTTATTTACCATTTTGGAAATTAAGAGGGGAAAACAGAATAAGTTTGTTAATTAAGCAGGAAAATCCTGATGACCTGGGAAGATGCTGGGATGCTTCTTTGGAACACCTGCAGGGTTGTAACTCATAAATCAGTGGATTTATGAGTTACAACCCTGACTTTCAGCTGTTAAAGAATGCAGTTTGATTTATCAAGGTGGATGAATCCCTTACCCCAGGGAATCTCATTTTCTTACATGTGGAATTTTCTCTTTACAGGTAATGTTTTTTTGCTTTAAGACAAATTGTTGAGGACTCTGTTACATATCCCAGGGGAGAGAGGTATTATCAAGGTGGGCTGAAAATCCTACCGAGCTTCTCAGTGTCTCCACCAGACTCTGACCATGTCCAGGTAACAGCAAACTTTGTGGTTGACAGCACATGTGATTTTGACCCCTTGTGAATGGAAGCTGAGTTTCTGTTTCCTCTGTTAGAATCAAAGAATCATGGAATGTTTTAGGTTGGAAGGGACATTAAATTCACCCAGTTGCACCCCCTGCCATGGGCAGGGACACCTTCCACTATCCCAGGGTGCTCCAAGCCCCGTCCAACCTGGCCTTGGGCACTTCCAGGGATGGGGCAGCCACGGCTGCTCTGGGCACCCTGTGCCAGGGCCTCACCTCCCTCACAGGAAGGAATTTCCTCCATTTATCCAACCTAAATATCCTCCCTGTCAGTCTGAAGCCATTCCCCCTTGTCCTGTCACTCCAATTCCTGATGAAAAGTCCCTCTCCAGCTTCCTTGTAGCTCCCTTCAGACACTGGAGAGTTGCAATGGGGTCTCCGTGCAAGGTTTTCCTCTCTGAGCTGAACAGCCCCAACCTTCTCAGCCTGTTCATGTACATTATTTAGTACTGGGAGTTAAAAGATAGAAGCTCAAAAAACGAGGTTCTGGCTCAACACTTTACCAAGTTCAGCTGTCTGAACAAACCAGGCTGGAAGGATACACGCTGGGGTGGGAACGTTGGACTAAATGCCCTGTTCCTTTTCCGTACTGAAGCTGCACCGATGTGGTTTGAATGTGGGATCTCTCCTGTTTTAGTGAAGCAGAAGAGGCCAAGCCAAATCTCTGACCACCACCAGCTGAGGACCTACAGCTCTTTTCTACCTCTCAACTATTTCGGGGAAAATGTGGAACCAAGGTGTTGCATACAGGAAGTTTCTAAAGCCAGAGAATACAGCTGTTTTTAGATGATGTGGGGTACTCAAAGGCAGGAAGAAAATTGTATTCAGTGCAGAGTGCTTTCCTCAAGGAGAGCCAGGGGTCACTCAGCGCTGTGATCTTGCTGAGGCTTCACAGCTGAGGTTTCCCTGTTGCCCAGGGATATGAAAGTGCCCGGCATGGAACACACGTGGACGTGGACAGAGCTGAAGGACGGTGGTCTCTTGTGACCAGAAAGGTGGTCAGCTGAGGGCAGGCACTGAACACGACCTGTGTGTCTTCCCTCAGCTCTGAATTTCATCCTCAAAACTCCTCCATGGGAGTGAGCAGCACTACTGCTGCTGCTTCCCAGAGGGGAATGCAGACATGGAGACACTCCTTGACTTGCCTAAAATCAAAATTGTGGCTCGGGGGAGACTGGAGGAGGTGGCAGCTGAGCAAGGAATTGATCACAAGCCTGCTGATAGCACCATGATGATTAGAATAGCTGGCTTTATCTGCAAATAGGTGTAATTCCACTCTTTTTACCCAGCTTTTTGTCTGCCTTGCCTTCTGAGACAGCAGGCTCTTTTGAAGAGGTACCATCTGATATTTTATATAGCACTTAGCAAAATATAGTCCCAATCTCACTGTGCCTCTGGGCATTACCATAATCAGTGCATTAGGGGTCATTTTTTCAGACAGAGATTTGGAAATAACTTTGAGGAGTCTTTTCTAATGAAAGTTTTTGTTTGCTGCTCTCTGGAGAGGAGTTGGAGAGGGGGATTTCCGTTCTCTCTCTCTCCCACACAGAGCTGCACATCTATATTAAATCTTGAAGAAGATGTAAGTCCCCAGCTCCCCCAAAAGAAGTGGAGCACTCTGGGTGTTTTGGAGGAGAAAAAAAAAAATTGTGTTTTGAAAGAGCCAAGATATTTAGCTTTGAAAATTAGCTACTCAGCAGGCCAGCATTAAAATTAATTTAATGGAGTGTAAATTAACATACTTGACACTTTTTTGATCATTTTTCATAGACATTGCTGACCGATGGAAATGAAAGCTTTTTCTCCCATGAGGTTAGGACACGAAAATTTACACATTTGCCACTCCCACCCCATGGGGTGCTTTCCTCTTCAGGAGTCAAAGCAGTTCATCAAGTGTAAGTCTTTAAATATTAAACGTTGGCATTTCGTTTTGCATATGATAAACTGATGGTTTAGTGGTGGACTTGGCAGTGCTGGGTTAATGGATGGACTTGATGATCTTAGAGGGCTTTTCCAAACTAAAGGATTCTGTGATTCTGTGACTTTAAACAAAAATATGTTTCATTCACTAACAATGGAATGTGTAAAAAATTTCCCTTTCAAATAATCTGTGAAAGTTAATTAAGTTCACTCAGAGTTTATGGCAAGGATTCTCTAAAAAGTACTGAGGGATATTTATAACCTTGCCCAAAAATGCCACACAGTGAAACTTTTGATATGTTGATAAGTGATAAGAATGTCATTTGAGGTTTATTTTTTTAATAATAATTTAATTGTCATTGTAAAATGCCTCATAGTTGGGACAGATTAAATTGCCACAAAACCCATTACTGAAATTCATAACCCCCCATAAATGTAAAGTGTTTGCTGCTGTGCCATAAATAACCACTCTCATTCCAGGAAAATGAGGTGCAGGAAATAAATTAACAAAATCCAAACACACAGGACATTAGGTTGCAACAATTTGCTGTAGAGGAGGCTGATGGGAACACAGCAGAGCCCAGAGGAGAGGCAAATTCAATGTTTAATTATGGCCTCAGCAAATCATGCCCCCTCTGTGTGTTTTGCCATATTGACGTGTTTCAAAGATTATTTCACAGTCCAGTTCAATAGCTCTGGCAAAGTATGTGCATTTTAGATGTCATTATACTTGAAAGGATCTGAAGAGCCCGATATTTCTCCAAAGATGTGGAGGATCCACTCATGGCTAAATGAAAGGAGGTAAACCAATTTTTGTTAGTGTCACGCAAAAGGCTCTGGCTCTGATTTTCCATCCTTTGCCCCCTTGGTGGTCAGTTTACATTGTGTTTGGTGGGAGAGAAAACCCAGTGATATTCCAGAACTTTCCGTCAGCTGGAATGGCCACACAAGGTTCAAACCTCTGGCACATTTGATCTGTTTTAGCTGGAGTGTGACATCAGCCTGGAAAATGAACCAGGATGCAACAATGCCTGTTGGAAAGAAGATGGGAAGGCTGGGAGGGACATAGCTGGTGGGAAAGGGAGATTTTGAACAACTTAATTGTGATACAGAAATGGCATCTGTAGTAAACATATTGAACTGATAAACAATGCAGCTGCTACAGATTTCACACAGAGAAGTAAATGCCACGGCCATATGCAATTCATTACCCGCGTTAATTGGGGAATTACAGAAAAAAACAAAAAAGGGTAGGAATTGTAGGAAAAGGGGGCAAATTGGATCACCAGAGACAATCTGTGTCCGTGAACTGCACATCTGGCCTGTCCCAGGACTGCACAAGGGATCCTCTGCTCTTACTTCTGGCCAAGGCAAGAAGGTACCACCAGCACATTTCCTGCTCCAGGATAATGCACTGGACACTGCTGCTAATTTGTTAATGTTTTCTGGGGGTCAAAAACCCAGCACAAAAAACACAATTAAAAACAGAAAAAAAAAAGAAAGACAAGAAAACGACAGGAAATGAATTTTAAAGTGCTGGTTCTGGATGCATATCCTCACTCCATTTTTAAATCCAGATCCCTCTCTTTTGTCCTGAAGTAAAACCCCACCATTTCAAAGCAATATCAGACCTCTCTGCATGAACATTGTGATTACAATGCATCCCCCAAAAAGCAGCTGGTCCCTGGGTTTGAAGCTGGAATAGGTTCCAGAGCTGATTACAGGCACTGAAGGCACTTTGGAGGATGGAGGGTTCAGGGATGGAACATTTCTGCTTCACAGCCAATTACCACCTGAACTCACGAAGATGGTCTCCCTTGCACATTTAACATAACCAGCAGGAACTCACCTTGAAGGGACTCCAGATCCACTCCTGCAGACATGAAACAAAACTAAAGACTCCTTATTAATTGGTCGGAAACTCAGCGACAGCTGCTGAAAAATAAAAAGTTACGAAAACTCTCAGCTTTTCAATAGGGCTTCATGTTAGTACTGTAAATTAATGTAAATGTCACTTTAAAAGAGAATACGGAATAGAAACCTAATAAAGCAGCACAGCTCTGCAGGGGTGGTGAGTAAATTGAGGGAATATTTGATTAGATTTCAAATGCTGCTCTTTAATTTGTATGCTCTCACTTATTTCCCTCCGCCCCTCCCCACGCTTTCCTCATCTATTATATCTGCTGGCACACAGTGAATTTTGCAGTTGTACCTAAAAGGTCTCTCTCTTTGCTGGATGAAAACCCACATTAGCCTGGACCCATGTGGCGATGGCTTCCTCCAGCCTGAGCTGCAGCAGCCGCCGGGGAGACAGGAACAGCACGAATTGCCTCACAGGATGCTGTGCCTGTGACACCAGCAACGGGATCCCGTTCGCCCCCATACCCCTCATGAGCCGAAAATAAGTGAGTGATTGCAGCCCAGACACCCCAGAGTCACATCCCGTGGTGGAAAGGCAGGTCCTCCCTTTGGCTGCTGCACTTCCCCCCGTGGAGCAGAGCCGTGCCAAGATTAAGTAAACTGTGAGCTCTCAGGGTGAGCGGTGCTGGCAGAGACCTGCGATCCCAGGAACAGGTGCTCTTGGATTAAATCAAAGAGTTTAAGCAAAATGGAATCAAGAGACTTGGTGAAAGCTCCTGCGCGTTGTGTGTTTCTAACTCGCAGTGCAGGTACCCAGGCAGGCAGGAGTGGGAGTCAGTGATCCTGTGGGCCCCTTCCAACCCAGGATATCTGTGAATCCCTGGTTCTGATGGTGCCAGGAACCAGGACAGTCTGCAGCTCACGTCCACGGTGACCCAGCTGCAGAGGCTCAGGAGGTCCCTTGGTTTCTTTTCTTGACTACCAAAACTTTCCGGTGATTTGGCACCTCCTGGGATAACAGTGCCAAGATATGAATGAAAGAGGTAGAGGTATATTTTCCTGCTTTTAAAATCTCACATCCTGGCAGACAGCTCTGCTCTGGTTTAGTAACAGCCACTGAGTAGCAGAGATAATGGTCTGAAATCTCTATGGCCTTTATCTACCTCTCTTTTCCTCAGTGAAGTGCTGTTGTTGAAGGACTGGCTGCAGCTGCAGACTGGTCACATCTGAGCTGGTTGGGCTCTTATCTTCCTTCCCTGAGCTTTGGCCAGACTTGCAGAAGAAACGTGCTCAAAGGCTCTTCTGTCTCAGCCAGTGTTATCTTGGCATTGCTGGGCTTTTGCTGCTCTCTTCTCAGGTGGCATCAGTCATATCCTTGCAGTTTGAAGGCAGAGACGATCTCCTTCATCCTTACACACATTATTTCTTGAGTTGAGCACAGATTGACCTCTCCGTGTCCTTTCTATTCCCCTGCTGCTTGAGAGACTGGCAGGAAGTGAGGGACTCTGTGCTTTGCTCTTGGAGATCTGAGGGCTGGTCGTGGTGTGTCTGTCAGCCCGGGCCCTCTATCCTCAGATAAGAATGCCGACAGAAACAAGCTGGTGTTTCTCAGTTCCCTGACTTGTAACATTTCCAGCACTTTCAAATCCATCCCTTCCAGGAAGCCAGGAAGCAGTGGGACAGTGGAGGTGAGGCTAGTCAAGGTGAGGATTTTAACAGTATTTCACTATTCCTTACTAATTTCTGCAGTGCCTTCAAAATCAGGAGTATGGAGTAGCTAAAGCTGCATCTTGAAGCGTGGAAAAGCAAACACAGGAGAAGGAAACTCCCATTAGGAAAACACCCAGCCTTAACGAGGCAGCACACTCTGCGAGGCAGCGCCTCTGAACGCGCCTGTGCGGGGTTTTAGTTTTAGTGTTCGTTCCTGTTGCTGTCTGAAGTGTCTGGGGACAGATAAGAACAACAAGTGACATAAATTAATGATGCACGGGCTCTGTTCTGCTTGAGTGGGAGAAGAGCTGGGAACAGGGAATGGGACTACTGCTGCAATGCAAGCTTTGGCCATATGACACATCAGGCTGCGCTAAGAGCTGTGATAAGACAGTGATTCAGCTAAATAAAGATGAGGCTGACACTTTCCTTATGTCCTTCCCCACACAAAGGAAGTCAGAGTTATTGGACACTGCCAGATGATCTGGCTTTGTCCAGGGACATTACCAAAATTGCTAAAATGGCCAAGTGCACCGCTAATACACTTTTCGTGGGTGTTATACCTTCTTCCCCCAATGGTTTGTAGCCATTTGGACATGACTCACTGTTGTTTTACAGATCCTGTCACAAAGCTAAATTTATAGCAAATGAGAAAAGGTCAGGACTTTCAGCAGAAGCAGACTGAAGAGAAAACTTCTAATGAGTTTTTCTTGGAGATCATCAAACTGCCAAAAGAAGCCTCCAAAAAATATCAAATGTAAAGGCGAAACTTGGCTTTCCTTTGATGTTCTCCTCTACGTGGACATTTTGAGAAGTCCCAACAGTCTCAAAGGGAAGGAATGGCAATATTTAGCTCCTCTTCCCCTCCATCTCAAAGGATGGAGACACCTTTGAAGGACACCTGCATCCTTTCAGAGTGTGCAGAAGACAAAGTTTTGAGCAAAAGTGCAAATATCTCCCTGGCTTGGCATTGCTGTGGCAGAGGGGGACTTCAGGTTTGGGAAGGCTCCTTGTTTTATGTACACATGGAACCCCCTGGAGCCCCGGGGAGCCCTTCTTGGTGATTCTCCTGCAACTGTGTGGCACCAGGGTGGCACCAGAGTGCCTGGGTCCTCTTTTATGTCTCTTAGGGTTCCTAACCCTGGCCAGGAAGAATCCCAGTTGCTTTGTGAGTGCAATCACAGACTCTAACCTTCCTCCAGTCAGCCCTTCCAACCTCCCTGGGGCACTCGTCTCCCACGCTGAAGATGATCTCTGCCTCCTGTTATCTCCAAGGTCTGGGCATTTCTTTCCCTTATCTTTCTCCTTTCACTTTTCTCTGAAAACTCGTCAATCAATCCAAATTGTTGCAACAGCCAGTGGGAAGCCTCTAACCTTGTTGTCATTGATTTGAATAATGCAAATATTAATGAGTGGAAAACTCATTAAGAGGAAGTGGGAGCGTTCTGACAATCCACCTCTGCTGCAATGCCAGGTGGATCCTGCTACAAAGAGGAGAAAAATGACGGAGATTTTAATCCCAGCTCCACTGGAAAGCTTCTGTCAGCTCCACAGCCCAGAGACTGTCATCCATGGGACCACATTTTTAAGAGTGATGCTCTGCTTGCATGTTCCAGACAATATGTTTTGAAACTTATTAATCAGAAAATGTCCAATCTCTTTATGCTGAAGCATCAGTAAAACAATTACTTCAAGGCTAAATGAGGTCCACTGAAGAATCACTTGATTAAAGTGAGAATTTGCAATAAATAAATACCTCAAATATTTCATTATTGATGCTCCAGGGGGAAAACAACTCTGATTAAGTCAAAGAAGGGGAAAAATATTTAAATTTGAGTAAGTATGATGGACTGGCTACTGTGTTGGTGTGAATCCACATAACTCAAATCAATTGAGTGGGTCTGTGACAGTTTGAGTGAGCTGGCTATTGAATATAGTGTATCACTCCTCGGTGGGGATATTGTCTTCAAGGAACTGGAAGGAAAATATTTGTGTGCCATCCATTGCTCTGACATTTTCTGTGCTCCCTCCTGGAGAATCCCTCCACATGCCTCTTGTTCAGGTACCCACCGTCCACCTAGGGCTCCTGAGATTCACAGGTATCACAAGGTGCCTGTGAGTCTTAATGAGCAATAGCCAGGAAATGTCATTTCTTGAAAGCTGATGCCCAGGCGCAATGGATCATGCAGAACAGCAGAAGTGTTTTCAATTTTTTATTAACACTGTAAGGACGAGATAAGGAGTAACCATTGAGCACAAACATTTATTTAAGTGGGGAGTTGAGGTGGATACTGTGAACACACAAAAGCCAGAACATTTCACAAGGAGAAGGGTCAACATTTCCAAACTTGGAAGTTTCAGGTCCCTAAATCCCAGTTCAGAGCCCAAATACACTGTGACTCAAATAACACAATATCTACATTGAGCACCCACATTCTGCCTTTCTGCCCCTTGTACTGCTTCTCACACACGTGGAATTCAGAGTCGTACTCAGACACACAGAATTCAGTGTAACACAGCATCAGAGAGGGCAGAAGTTACAGAGTTTAATGATTTGCCTGTGTCCTGCCAATAAAATTGTAAAGCACGCACCCTCTCTGCACCTCCTGGTTGCCTTCTGACTCTGTCTGATTCTGGGGACAAGGACTGGGTCTTGCAGGGTTTTGTTTTGTGTCTGGCACAGTAGGGTCTCAATCTTGATTGGAACCTCTTGTCACAGGTCACAGCAGAAACAGCAAAAATACAGACAGGAAAAATTGGGGAAATGTGATTACAGGATATAACAGCACAGGAAATCCTGATGCAAGACAGCAGGACATCCATGGGTTGGGAGAGCAACACTTTCAGGCTGTATTTCTGCAGTCAGCAAATTTGGGATCTATTTTTTTCACCTTTCCTTGTAGTGGAAGTGCATCACTGTCCAAAAATTGTGCTAAATCAAAGTCTTGGGCCTTCACACAATAACAGCACTGCATAAAAGAAAAGACAAGTGTATCTTAAGCCATTAAGTGTATGAAAATCATGTCGTGCTCTCAGTTACCAACAAAACCCCCCAGAAAACATGACAAGAGTTGTTTCAATGCCTGAATAAATTCAGCTTTTCATTTCACACAGAGCTAAGGGGCCCAATACCTACATACTTATTAAGAAGGGTATTTCTTCCTCTACAAAAATCAAAAAGAAAATCTCATCATTTGCTGGGAAGAATCTTGAAAAATTTTACTCATAAGAGTATTTTCATAGAAAATGTTTTAATCTTTTATAATTAGGGAATAAGATGAGAATGTCTCTTCCACTATAATTAAAAGCTCTGTTCTCCATGGCAGAAAAACTTAAAGTGCAATACTGATGTTCTCTATAATGCACCTGTAGCACTTAAATAGGCCTTGGTTTCACTGCAATAATTTTATATGTTGCTCACCAAATGAACTGATGCTTTTTTTTTGTATTTTTCATAGAACAGAGGTGTATTACATTAATGCTTTTGGTTGAAAACAATTGTATTTTTTACCAGTTACGTGGTGGGGAGAAGCAGCCTTGTAATTCAACTGGAGGTGCCATGTGAAAAGGAATAATGGTTTAAAGGTTTTTTCCATGATTTTTCCCCTAGGAGGATATATATAAGACACAGCTGCTAATGGAGTGGGTTGAGAATTTTCAGATAAACAGGCTTCAGTTCAGGAAAAAGAAGTTGGTATAAATGAGTAGCTGAACAACTTCCCTGGAAAAAAGAGGAAATCCTGAAAGACCACTAGGAGTTTCCACTGCTATGTTTCAGCTTAAAAATCAAATCGAATCAATTAATTTTTCTGTATACATAATAAGGCACTGAAGAAAACCTGAAAAACCCCTAACATTTATTCTAAAATTAGAACAAAGATATTTTGAAAATAAGGTAAAAGACCTTCCATTTATGCTCAGAAAAACCTGTAAAAGAACCTTTTTCAGTCTAGCAGAAAAAACTTCCCATAGCTGGTAACTGACACAGAACAGAATTGAGTGGAATTTTTTTTTTTTTAATATTAATTAATTACCAGAACATCTACCATGGGATATGGAGAATTTCCTATTTCTCCCTGGCTCTCTCTCCAGGCTGGGTGTCTGTCTCAGAGCCAGCCCTCCAGTCCTGAGCTGTGTGTTTCAATACCCATCCCTGGAGCAGTGGTTACTCAATCCCTTCCTATCAATGGAAACCATGAATCTTTGGCGTTTTCTGTCTCAGGCAAATAAGGGCAGAGTCTGTGGTTTGGAACATAACATCTAATGTCAGATCTGGTGGCTTGAGATGCTCTGAAATATCTCATGAGGATAATGATTTTATATAGAGGCAAATTATTCTGACAGCTGAAGTGGGGTTGTCGCCGTAATGGCTCACAACCAATTATATACATTTTTCTCTGTATAAGCAGTGGTTTCATGCCATCAGTAAAACGTCTCACTAATGAATTAAAGCAGGAAAGAACAAAAAGTAGCCCAGTCCTCAAAGCGTGTGTCCCTGCCATGAAATTCTCCTTCCCTTCTGCTTCCCAGACCAGTCCCCCTCTCTCCCAGCCATCCCAAGGAATGCACTGAAGTCACCCCTGGTGCATTTTCAGTGCCTGTGGCTCATCCTGGGCCTTCCTCATTGTAATGTGAGCAGGAGAAATCGTGTCCCATGGCAGGAGATTAGGATTCGGTGCAGGACTGAACTGCCCCTGATTCAACCATGCCAATTCTGGCTTTATTCCAAAGACTGCCTGCCAAGGCACTCAGGGGTTCCAGGTCTCCCCTCTGCCCCTTTGGCTGGGCTGAGCCTTCCAGAGCTCTGTGGCTGTTGCCCCAGGCTGTGTTTCTGTTTTATTTGTAATCCTTTGAAAGCAATAGCCATTTCTGGCAGATGAATTATATTCTGTCGAGAAGCAGCAGGGGATGGCTGGGACCGTCTCTCTCTCCCTCTCTCCCTGAATTCTAATTTAAAGAGAGGAAACAAGATTTCATAGAATTTTAACAAATTAACCATTAATCACTTATGAAAACCTCCTGATGAGGACATGGATTGCCTGGGTTATGAATGGGAACAGCTTCATTTTGCTGTGATTGTTCGACCAAGTTAATCCCCAGCTCTCCTCGCTACCTCCATCGCGCTCCTCACCTTGCTCCCTGTCTCCCTCACTGCTGCCTGCTCTCGCCTTCTGGCCCCCACCTCCACCCAACACATGCACCTTGCTCCCTCTTGTCCCCTTCCCTGGATGCACAGCCCCTGCTGAACCCGTCTCTGAAACGTTTTTGATGTCATGCTGAATATGGAAATGAAGGAAAAAACAAAGTCTTCCGCTGGCTGTGTGGTGTGAATATTTATGAGGGAGCCAGCAAGGAAGCTAAATAGGAGCTGTGAGGGAGCCAGCCAGCGAGGATGGCAGGGGATGGCAGCTGACAAGGGCTCATTCAGCAGCACATCCTTGGCTGCCGGCAGCATCCCAGAGAGTGGGGGCTGTGTGAGTGACAGAGCAGCAGCATCCTTGCCTGGGCAACACAAAAAACTAACTTGCAGCTGTTTCTCTGCTTCCTCTTTATTCCTCCCTTCTCCGGCTGATCAATTCCAGCTACAAAAATAATAATAATAATTAAAAAAAAAAATCCTTGGATGTTGTTCAGCTGCAGCAGACGATTAGGCCTTAAAAATCAATGTTTATGTTCAAAGGGGCTATAAAACCCAGTGCTTGCCTCTGCTTATCAAATCAGGAGGGGAATCCCAAAAGCCCCTTGGCTCGTCTCACGAGGGGTCACGGGTGGTGGCAAAATGGGGTGAAATTCTAAATCAGGGCTCTCTCCTGTGCTGTTTCTCCTGCTGCCACATTTTCCCACTCTCAGTAGCAGAGTCTTTCCCACAGGGAGACATCCCTCAGCTAAAACCACACAAGGGCCCAGGGCATAGGTGGGTACCAGCTCCTGGTGGGGGGAGACATCCCGTGAGTCTGTCCATTGGAGTCAGACCCAGGTGAAGATCTGAAAAATGCCATCTTTGTAGGGTTTTTTTTTTTGCTTTAAGGATAAAGCAGTTCTGGGAAGGAAACCAATATGGAGCTGGGTTGGGCACGACTGAAACAAAAGTCCTAAAGTGAATCATTGATCTTTTTGTTTGCCCTGAGTTCTGCAGAGCCTCTGCAAGGTGATTATCTTGTTATCTGGGCTGAGGGGACAGGGCTGTTCCTGCTGCCCAGCACAGGATGCGTGTGGAGCAAGGGGAGAAACTCTACCTCTCCTCCATCACACAGTCTTGTGTGTGATAAATCCTGATTCTGCCATGGAGATGATGATAGTTTCTAACTTACCTGGTGTCTGAACGTAATGTAAAATAAAACAACTTTTTGATTGTGGGGTGTGCAAATCCCTCAAGTGACTGAGCTGTGCTGTTTTCCAGAAGCACATCACAGTTTCTTTTCCTGACTGGGTAGGATCACCTTTAAGTGTCCTGAGAATGGCAGGTTCTCCCAGAGAGCATGTTTTATATGATGTAGCAATTAACAGCCCAAAGAACGGGTGCTCTTGAGAACCAGTGCCCGGAAGGCACCATATTCAAACACAGGCCAGGCTGTTAAATGTTTGCACGGATGGACCACTCAGCCACAACCCCACTGCAGCCACACACAACTGTCTTCTTCTGCAGTGATTTTCCCACCCAGGACCAGGATTTTCCCCACCCAGTGTTTTTTGTCAGTTCCCCTTCCGAGTGGTCCGCACTGACCCTTCTCTGTCTACCTGCAAACTGAAGCACAGGAACGTCTGTGATGATGTAGGACTGGGAGGCTCCCTCCTTACTTATAACCTCCTCACAATGATCTATAACCTTGTCTGGCACAGCTGGGAACTCCTTTCACTTCTAGACACCCACTGTGGGTTGTGCATATGGCTGGGCTGGAAATCGCTTGGTCCATCTGGTTAATCCTGTTAATCTTTCTCCTGGCACACGCGACATTTCTTGTTGTAGAGTTGGTGTTTTCTGCTGCTTTTCACCCTTTTCCCACCAAGCCTTCAAAAGAGGAACCCAGCGAGTCGCCAATGGATGGACTTGATGGCAGAAAACAATCTGAAACAGAAAATAAACAGGCAAGAGGCTGAGTTTAATGATGTGGATGAAAATACTGATGTATAAATCCCATGGGATGGTATGCTGGAATAAATCAGCAGTGCCATAAGAAGAAGTGGTTCTACTGCCTGGCGTTGTAGCAAATAAGATGTCTGGAACATGCAATATAGGGGGCTTTTAAATTAATATTGATTAGGCCATCTATCTCCATTGATAAATGGCGCTGAAATCCTATAGGCAACCTAGGCAAAATCATCCTAAGGACACTCCTAAATTTTGTGCCTTTGCTCATCCTCCAGTTCCTATGGACATTTACACAACTTGTGTGGGCAAAAATGAACTTGAAAAGAATAATCTGAGTTTTCTTATTTCCAGGGGGCTCAGGTCTGGCTGGAACATAAGGTACTGTAAAGAAATGTGAATATCTCTGTGTCCCCAGACATAGAACTGCTTGGTTATCACTCATGATTAGTCATTTTTTCAGTTGTTAAGTCACTTTAAAGATCTTTCCTCAATCATAGATTATATTAAATCTCCACTTATTTACTCATTGTAATTCATCAGTCATTTCAACAGTGAGAAGTTAAAAGAAATTTAAGAGAGCAAAAGGTTTATTCCAGATTTGGCTTCAGTTAAATGAGTAAAGCTACACCAAAAGTATTTTACATGACATGTACAACATCTGAGTTAATGCACATTGTTTGCACGTTGCCCCTAAATTTGGACCAGAAGAACACAGTGCCATGAAAAAGATTTCTGGGGGAAGTACAGCTGAGTGAGATGACCATTAACTATCTAATGTACAAAGTCGCTCAGAACTCAATATTTTACTTCATTATAGCTGATTAATAAATACAAAGAGAAGCCTCTAAAACACTTTTAATTCTACAAGAGAAAGCTGAAGGCAATGAATAGAAGCTTTCTTATTATCATTTGTAAAACTGCAGCTAAATAGGCAAGTAGCTTCCCAGGTAGATCATAACTCACTAAAATATATTAATGACTTGGCTACACGGCTGCAGAAATGGTGCAACATCCTGACAGGGACTGGCTGCTCCTGGACATCTCTGTAGCAAAAAGCCCAAACAGCCAAGCTGAGAAGAGGCCATTATTTAAATAGCTGTCTCATTTCGTGTAATTTCGAGTTCAATGGTGCGGCAATTCTGCAGTATTAGATCTGCTGAATGATTATTAAAATCACACCTATTCAAGATTAACTATGAATTAATTATGAGAGGAATTCAGAAATTCAGATACCTTCTGAGACAGACTCAGGGGCAAGGGTAGGGTAAGTGTCAAAATCTGGCACACGCTTACACTGCTGTGAATTTTTCCAAGTGTAGGTTCTTCTTCATCTCAGCAGCTCTCCAGGACAAGTGATTATTTGCACCCCAGATGTGCACGAGGGTCACGTGTAGCGAGTCAGAGGAGTGCTGCCCGAGGTGTGTTATTTCTCTCCCTTGATGAGGGAGGGAGCCCAGATGATTAGCTGAGATGCAGAGAATGACACCTCCATCTAGTCAGAACGAGTCCCCACTGGGGAAACCTAAAGCACTCAATCCCTGAAGGAGATAACAAGCTCATTGTGGGCTGGAGACCTTGATGTCCCATCCCACCTGAATTTGCAGAGTAAATTGCAGAGAATTTGGTGAGAGTTCAGGTGTTGAGTTGTACTTCACAGACAGAGCAAATCAGCGCCTGTGCGACAGCAAGGCTTCGGCAGCTTGGCATTGTATTGCAACCAACTCATCCGGGCTCCCCCTGCTCCGCCTTCCCTTCATCTCCCAAGTCTGCTGGGACTCCTTTTCTGCTGTCAGCTCCACACAGGTGTCACTCAGGCACTGTGGCAGCAGGGAGTTATGCAGAGTCAGGCAGCTGGACACAAAGGGTGGAATAGCTCCAGAGGTTTCTGTGCACAGCGAAGAAAGAGAACAAATCACTGGTGTTTGTCTACAGGCAGCCACTAAACCTCAGACAGCCTGGCTCAGAGAAGGGTCCTCTGCTGGTCTCTGCAGTGTGAGGGACATCAGTCATTTCTCATAAAGGGAATGCTCCTTGGTGGCTCTCCGCTCTGCTCTGGGGTGGGAAAGGGAAGCTGCAGGTATTTGTGGCACATTGGTCACAGTTTCCTTGCCTACTTGAAATAGTTCAGCTGTACAGCTCCTCATGGACAGTGAGCATCTCTGTCTGTCTCCATTCTATCCCAGTTTCTCAGCATGATAAAGGATGGAGTGAGCTCTGATGAGCAAAGGACAGCGGGCTGGAAGCTGCTGGTGACTCGGCAGCTGAGCGAGTCTGGCGAGATCTAAAGGGATAAAACCCTTTTAATGTTGACTTCACCCCCAAAGTAATTTCTGAAGTTGTGAGATCTTGGGGAGAGGAGGGTCACATTGTCAAAAAACCCCTCATGGATTGAAGTTGAGACCTTTCCTTTGCCAAGAAAACTCAGTGGCAAGGCTGTTAAAATCTGGACCTGTATTTCCTTGCTCTGTTATGTGAGTCAAGAAAGAAGATCCAGCTCTATCAAAAACCAGAGAATTTATTTTTTAAGCCCACAGTCTGAAAGCCACAGTGTGACTGGGAGCTACCAACAGGAGTGGGCCGTGCTGTGTGTGTTTGGTCCCTTCTCTGTCGCCCAAACTCTCACTGATCGAAAACATTCATTCACTGCAGTGACAATCACACAGACGTGGAAGAAACCAGGGCAGGGTGGACCCTCAGAGTCCTTGTCTTGCCTCTTCAGTGATATTATTGAACACCTCTGTGATGATGAACACAGCTGTGATGTGCAGGTGTCACTCAGGCAGGGCACAGCTCGCTGCAGGAGCCTGTTCGCCCCTGCCACGTCAGAGCCGTCTTTACCCTGAACCTGTTGCACTTCACCTGAGTGCCCAAAGATACACGAGAGCCAGGCCAGACCTCGTCCATTAAAAACCATCTTCCAGCTGGCAGGGATTTAGGCTTGGACCCAGTGTGTCACCACCTGATGTCCCCACCCACACCAGGGGGACCTCAGGAGAATTCACTGTAAGCAGGCTGAGTTTTTTCTCTGGTGTCCATCCCCTTCTTGCTGCCCTGATCCTCCTCAGCCCTTTGGGAGTGTGAGGGGTTTTGTGGCAGCACAGAGCATGTGCAAATCCACTGCAGTGGCTGCAGGATGGAGAGCACCATCCATGAGCAAATATGATAAGAAAGGACACCTACACGTGGGTGTTTTTAAGGGAAATGGTCTGTACTGGGAGGCTGGTCCTGAGCAAAGGCCACAGCACTGGAGACATGCAGCAATTCAAATTGCAATCACTTCTATATTTTCAGCATTTTTTCCCTTCCCCACTTGTGAAAAGGCCCTGTAAGAAGCCCAGCTGGGGATGCATACACTGTATTTTCTCATTAGAGCTTGGCTGTCCCCTCCAACTCCTCCTTGCTGTTTCAAACTGTCTCCTAAGCAAAATGCGAAGCCACCCGTGTTCCAGTGGGTTCAGCATTTGGCAGAATGAATTTGCTCATTGCTAATTAAAACAAAAGATTTCTGAGGCGCTTTGCACTTTGGTTTATTAGTTTTCCTGTGTGATAGCAAATCGGAGCCCTTGTTACACTGTCAGCAGAACTATTATTATTATTATTATTTATTATTTACAGTACAACTTGTGACTCACTTCCTATGTTGGTGGATCTTTCACCATCTGTTAAAAAAATAATAGCAGTCATTTTCTGAAATATTATTCTAATCCAAATGTTAAAATAGAACCATATGAAGCCAATTAAATAGAGTGTGTGTTGTTAATCTGAGTTACTTCATCTCAGCTAAAAAAAAAAAAAAGATTGAGATTGCAAAGCAAAGATGCAGACTTCAGAAATCTGTGGAGATTCTGCCAACATTCTCCTGGAATTTTAAATTCCAAGAGGAAAAAATTTTAAAAATGTCATCTTCCAGGCTAACTTTAGGAGCAGATATGGATCCAAATCTAGATGTAAGATTGCAACTCCAGACCAGGCTTTACGTGAATCCTTAAAAGATCAGAAAATTTCAATTTTAATCCCTTTAATATTTAGTGCTCTTAGCTGTTTTTGTTCTTACTCAGAGTGAAATCAAAAGTACTTGATGTGGTTTGGTTGCTTCCACCTGAGAGTTTTATGTAAGCTTGTGACTAATTACCATGAGGTTCCCAGGTGGTGCTTCTGAAGACGCTGGCCCTGCCTGCAGAAGTCACGGAGGGATGAAGCAAACCTTGTGAGGAGATGGTGGTGGTCAGGCCCGGGGGTGCTGTCCCCGGGCACGGGGATCAGTGGCAGCTCCACTTCAAACACCCCCATGCCAGGCGCTCCGGGGCTTCAGATCTCCGAGCCCGGGTCAAAGCTGATTTGAAACAGAGTTTTACCTGATTTCGTACCGAAAACCTGCTTGTTTTGTGATATCCCTGAGCGGGGTGTTCTTGTTTGACTCAGCTGGGGCGAAACTTTACAAATCCTGAGCCTGGAGGAGAGGGGTGCGAGCTTGAGTGTCTCTCACCTACCGGGGTGATCACACCTCACCCCACCCATCCCCTGTACCAGGGGCAGGCAGTCCTCTCACAGGAAAGCCAGGCCACAGAAAATCTGAGTCACTTTCTGGAAGAGGGAAATCTAGATAAAGTATCAGGAAGGAATTGTTGGCTGTGAGGGTGGGGAGGCCCTGGCACGGGTTGCCCAGCGAAGCTGTGGCTGCCCCATCCCTGGAAGTGTCCAAGGCCAGGTTGGGTACAGCAGCTTGGTCTAGTGGAAGGTGTCCCTGCCCATGGCAGGGGCTTGCAACAGGATGATATTTAAACTTCTTTCTAACCCAAACCGTTCTGGGATTCTCTGATTCTAAGTGTCTGCCTCTGCCAGCACCTGGGGAAAACTCCAACAACAACGACCCAAAACACAGCACCTCCCCAAAGGGCCCAGCATCATGGATGCAGGAAAACTGAGCTCTTTTTTTAAGGCTTTTTTGCTGTTTTTTTCAGGTCAGGATAGAAAGTCTCCCTGAAAACCAGTCTCCAGTGGACTATCCTTGGCTTCTTGGTCTGAGGACTGAGGCAGAAAATGTTGGGATGCAGCAGCACCCTCCATTTCGGGGGATGGATCCGGGTTGTGCTCCAGCCCTGCAGCAGGAGCCGAGGGATGCTGCCGAGCAGCATTCCTGCCTGCAGTTATTTATATTCCCTGAACAGTGTTGTTTACACAAACTGCATGAATGCAAATCAACGTGAGGAAGTGCTGGAGCCACTGAGGTGTGCAGCAGGAACAGGCTCCCGGGATTGGTTTTAGTAATGTAGTGTTAACACAGCTACACATGGCTACACACACTTTCAGATCCAAGTGAGGGAGAGGGCGAGGGAACACTCATTACCTGGGACACTGGCCGAGTCCTTGTACCTTGACAAGAGATAAAAAATAAAAATGGACTTCATTATCACAGGCTGCCTGTCAATCACCTGCTGGTGCACCCAGCCTGCCTTACATTTCTCCGACTGAGAGGTTCCCGTCAGCACTGGCGGGGAAGGAGAGCTGGATGTGTGAAAGGAGACAGAGCAGGGAACACGATGAGCACCACCAGTCTGCTGGCTGCCCTCGTGCCCTGCAGCACACGTGCATTCCAGCACAGCCTGCCAGGAAAGGCTTTCTCTGGGCAATGAGCGCCATGCACGGAGGAGGTGGGGGTCTTCTTCCTCCTCTGGGCAAGGGATGCCCGGTGGGTGACACCTGGGTCCTCCAGACCCTGTGGGTGGTGTCAGAGGGTGGCATCAACCACCTGAACATTCGCCACATGAATCCACCAGTTCCACTTTGCAAACTAAAAGCAATTGTCTGAGACAAAATCTTCTGATATTTAGGTGTCAAATTTTCCCCTCTAGGGACCCCAGGTACTGCCTTTGGAGATCTTTAGGGCTAGCCCCTGCTTTTTTTTTTTTTTTTTTGATCAGTAAAATGGGGTTAATGATGCTTCAAAGCAGGTTTACCAATGTGCTGCCAAGATCTCTTGAGTGGCAGTGACCTTTTATTTAACCCATCAACATCAAACTGTCTTTCGTTCCATCACTATGTGTTCTCAGGAGGCTTTGCTGGCAATTTGGTCTTTCTTTTCTCAGCACTTCTATTTTTCACAGTACAATAAAATAATAATAATAAAAATTATTAAAAGAAGTACCTTGCTACTTTATGGTAATTAAAAGCAATAAATATTTCTGCATGCAATACCGTAGACCTTGACTCATCGGTGGGTCAATACTGCTTTCCTGGTGAGGCTGGGTAATAAATCTTTATTCCTTTTTGAATGGAAATAAGGATGGGATTTTATTCATGAATTCTGTGACCCGTTGAAGTGACATTTTCAAAACAAACACTCCAGAAATGAGGAGTTTTCTCTGCAGAGTGGGTTAATCTGCTCTCTTCTCAGCGTGTCTCTTTCATATTGATGATTTGCCCGATGCCTTTTTAATCCCAGCAGCAACTTTTCAGCCAGAAGAAAACTAAAATAAAACAAAGTAGCCTGGCGAGAGCTGAGACACCTTTGCTGGGGAGGGGGGCCGCAGGGAAAGGGGTGGGAGGGATGGTCTGGAAGGGCTCTCTGAAGATGTGGCTCGCTGGGCACAGCTGGTGAGGCAGATCCACGGGCCAGCCACGCTTTTGTTCTCGTGGCCAGGGGTGGCCTTGGAGGCCCAGCCCTGCACAGCCGCACCGCTCCTGCCTCCGGAGCTGTCGGCCTTCATTAGCTCCCGGTACTGCACGCAGGGTGTTGCTCTGAACCCAGATCAAACAGCGGCTTCTTGTGCTCGGCTGCGGCTGCCTTCGTTTGGCTGTGTCGTCTAATTGGCGTGGGGTGCTTCACAAAACACACGGGCAACGGGGAGCTCGTGAATTCCCGCGGAGTCCTGCTCCTTCGGAGCACTGCCCAGCCAGGCAGGCACTGGGATGGGCTCTCTGGGGCGTTTTTCTCTCTCTAAGAGGCTGCTCTTTCTTTGGAGGAGCCTAAGTTTAGCAAGAGGCCTCTGGTCCAGCAGAAAGGATTAATTGTCAGCTGAGTCGCTGCTTGTCATTTTAGGTGGGGGTGGAGTGACAGAACCAGGGGGAATGGTTTTAAACTGACAGAGGACAGGATTAAATGGGATACTGGGGAGAAATTCCTCCCTGTGAGGGAGGTGAGGCCCTGGCACCCGGTGCCCAGAGAAGCTGTGGCTGCCCCATCCCTGGAAGTGTCCAAGGCCAGGTTGGACGGGGCTTGGAGCATCCTGGGAGAGTGGAAGGTGTCCCTGCCCATGGAAGGGGGTGGATCTAGGTGGTCTTTAAGGTTCCTTCCAACCCAAATGATTTTATGATTAAGCTATGTTCTCAAATGCACCCAGCACCAGGTTTGTGGTGCTGTGAGGGGTGTAGCTGCTGTCTGCAGTGGAGTGGCAGGGAGAAAGAAAGAGCTTTTCTCTCTGTGGCACATATCAGTGACATTTCTGAGCAGCAGGTTCCTTTCACCGCTGAACTTGGTTTTTTCTGGGATCAGCTTCCATTGCCATCAGTAAGGCATTACTCAAAGAGAAGCACGCTCAGGTGTGCTGCGGTTGTGTGGCACAGTGACTGCAGACAGGAGGATCTGTGACAGCCCAGCTCCCTCTGTCCGTGCCATTTTGGTTGGACAAACACACCCCCCTAATCCCCTAACTGAAAACCTTAAGCTTTTACAAACATCCCCTGGCTAAAGTGTCTGGACGTGGTGCTCGTTGGAACCTGTTCACGTTAAGGAGATGGGCCAAGAGGGTTCACCCCTCCTCTCTCACCCCGCATCACCCAGGAAGCCCGTCCCTGGGTCGGGAGCAGCTCTGCCATCACCCACTTCCCTACATGGCAGTGGTCTTTTCCATCTTGCTGAATATGAAGCACACTCAGGCCTCGCAGAGAGGAAATGTGAGGCATTCTGCCCTCCTGCAGTGGCTGGAAGGATGCAGATGCTGCAGTGACCAGCCAAGCCTCCCTTCTGATGGGACAGGACTGCTGCCCTCATTCGAGCTGACATTTGAAACAAAAGAGACTGGAGTGAAACAACACTTCCCCCTTATATTCAGAGCACTGAAGTGGCAGGAGCACTCACCAAGATTAATTTGAGTTATTTTAATTATGATTCTCTCCTCTCTCTCTCTTTTCCCTCCTCCTCCCTCACATACACTGTCTGGACAGGGAACTGCAGGTTTTCTTCCACTTAGGATTAATTAAAAAGGAAAAGTCAATAAGTTTCTCAGCAATTACTGTCTTTTCCATTTGGTCATTTGAGACAGTAAGGGGCTCAGAAATTGAATTTCAAGACGAGAAAATCATGTCCCATGGATCCTAGCACAAGGATCTTGGAGAGAGGAATATCTGCATTTTCCTCAGCCTGCCACCATGTCTGGGAGAGAGCAAGAGGCAACGCAGGTGTGAGACTGGAGGTGATAATGACAAACTTTGACTGCCCTGGCTTTTATTGATGTTTTCTTTACCAGATAAGGTGACTGGACATTATCACAACTCTAATCCAAAGCCCTCATGCACAGTCCTTGTAAGTCAATGGAAATCTTTCTACTGGCATCAGTGATCTTTGGATCAGACTTCACCTGATGCCTGCAAACACAGCACACTTCATTCAGCTGTAAGGTACAGCTGCTTCCCAGCTTTCTGCTGTGGATCCAAGCCCCTGTTCCTTTGTTTTGGGACTCTGTAAGGACAGTTAAACACACCACAGGTTTCGTTCCTTGTTTCTCAGAAAATACCGGAGCTGGAACAGCGAATGGGTGCAAGTCCAGAGGGTGGGGGAAGGCAGTAAAATAAGCAGAGGCTAAAAGAGAGTGACAGAGGAGGGAAAAATTGGAAAAGAAAACAAGAAGCCATCTCGCTTGGTTTTGCTTTGCAGTAGAACTACTCCATATGGGAGTGAGTGCAGATTCATCCCCTCTCCTTTCAGTTCAAACTCAGCAGAAGCAGAACTTGTGGTTCATTTCCACATTCCTATTGAGTTGTTTTCTGCAAGTATTTCTCGGAATGAAAAAAGCAGAAAAATGAGGAAACCCCCCCCCCCCCAACCTCCCAAACTCTGAGCGTGCTCCTTTGCTAACAAACCCAGTTTGCCCCAGAGGCCCTGCTGGGTGTGAGCGATGCTCCCTGCAGCTTTGTTTAGGAAAGTTCCATTTGCTTCTCCCTCAGCGAGGCCATTAACAGCCTTTTCCCAGAAGTGAGAGTCTCCTTTTGTTTACCTGAAATTGCTGGGGAAGAAAATAAATCTAGATTCAACGAGTAAATAAATAAATGAATAGATAAAAGGGGGAGAATCAGAGAGAGAGTGTTACTAGGCAAAAAATACAATCCCAAAGAAATAAACCTAAAACCTGGGAGGCAAGGTGCCTCATACAGTGCTCTCTGCAGCTCCTGGCCCATGTGAGCCTGGCTCCCAGCAAGACTGATTACACTGTCACCACAAACAGCATGTAAAATATTGTGCCTCATTTTATTAGCTGGAAAACAGTGTTTAATGCTGCTGGAGCTGCAGCTCAGGGCAAACGATGGAAGTTTCCTCTTGGAAAACTGTCGGATCCAGTAATGGCATCATTTCTCCAGGAGTTTGGTCCAGATAGGACTGTGGCTGGCTGAGTTTGTTGTCAGTTTTCCCTCTCCTGCCCTACACTCATCCCATGCTCAGAGAATTCCGGAGCTTTAGGCCTGTTCTGAGCCAGGGGAGAACTCATGGATGGCAGGAGGAGCCACCAGCCCTGGCCAACCCATCCCAAAGGGCGGGTAAGGATTTCCCTCATGGTACAGCAAATCCACATGAGTGACATTGAGAACTGGGGTTGATCCTCATCAAATAACAGCAGCAATATTGTTTAAAAGCTCTCCCTGCACCCTGTCACTGTGAAATGTGGGAAACCCAACCTTCCCTGACTGGTGTCTTTCTGCACAAGGATCCTGGCACCCTCCTCTGCAGCTGGAAAAGTTGTCAGGTAGATCTGTAGTCACTGATCTTTCATTTCCACCCATTAGATTTGTATTATAATTTCTATAATTTTAGTATTCTAACTTCTGTAATCACTTGGCGTGACAGTACGTGACACAACAGCATCTGCAGGACAAGTGATGGAAAAGCGACCTGAGGATTCAGAAACCATTCCCCAGTTCCCGTGTGTGGAATTGGTGTTCCGTGGGTGTGTTCCACGCACCCCCAGGGCAGCAGCTTGAGGCTGAAGGCACAACAGCCACGTGGGGAGGGCTGTCTGCTTAGGGAAGTGATTCCTGGCGGGCTGTTTCTCTGCAGGAAAGGTTGCCAGGTGAGTCCTGCGTGTTCCCATTGGAGATGGGGTAAATCTCTGCACAAGCCAATCTGCAGCACACGATGAACACAAATTTTCAGCTGACTCCAGTGGAAAATGTGAGTCACTACTGGTTTTCTGTCTGCAGAGATGGAGTATTGAGCTTCCTGACAGATACCCAGTGATTCATCAGGAAAATCCAGTCTCCCTCTCCTCCTGCAAGTTGGCCACTCATTAATTGCAAAATTCCCAACTGCTCTTCATTGCTAAAATGTCTATTTATTAATATCTTCAGAGGATGGAAGTCAAAGCTGCTAAGCTGTTCAGAAACAGTCCATTGAAATTATCCAACATTCCAAGTTTGAAATCCAGGCTCTGTGGATGGTTACACGAGCTGTATTGTGTTATTTCTGATCCCTGGCTGGGCAAGTTGTGTAACTAATCACATCAGAACCAGCATCCATTTTGAACTGCATGTTCATGTGTGTAATTTGGAATATGCTTTTGGAAAATATTAAGCTATTTGAGTTCCAAATTGACTTCTGATGAGTATTCGCACTGGTAAAGCTCATTTGCTGGAATATTTGTGGAAAGCAGCCATAGAAACAGACCAGGAGATTCAAAGCAAATTTGTTCAGGACTTCAAATGAATATACACAGACATCTTTGTGCAGGGTTCACTCCCCATTAGTCATGTTGCAGTAATACCTGCAGTACACACTTACAACTGAGTTACACTTCCCACTGCAAGGCTGGGGCTGGGAGATTTATTAGCTCCGTGCTTTCAGAATGGATTTGACTGAGATTTTTAATACCAAGTTCCCAGCTTAGAGGGACACTTTTTAATTCCATCCCCTCGTGGCCCTTCCCCCTTCCCTCTGCAAACCATTACAATAATTTAAGCAATTGATCACTTCTATAGCTCAAAAGCCTGAGCACAGAAGAAAAGGAGAGGAAAGTGGTGGCTGGGGGGACAGTCAGGGGATTTCAAACACTGAGGCAGAGAAGCTCCACGTTCTCTCTAAGTTGACTTTCTCATGCTCAGTGAGAATCCCCAGAAGCGTGAGTAATAAAAGGAAATGCTCTAGAGGTAAAAATTAAAGGACAATATGTGAAATCTCATTTACAAGTGGGAAGCAAATGAGGCAGGATCCAAGTGCTATAGAGCCAAGCGGGCTGTAAATCAACATTTATAACAGCGACTTGGCAGGTGGGTTTTACCTCTCACCAACCGCTCTCTGTGTTAGTCAACAGGCCAAGATGTGTCCTTGGTTACGTTCAAACAACTCTGAGCTAAATGTACTGAATTTAAGGAGTTTAACAGTCAGAGCTATGAGCAGAATGTGCCTCAAAGGGATCTGGCAGGGAAATTTCACGTCTCAGAAATCTTGCCTAAAGCAAAATCTCTCCAAAAGGGTCTCATTTGCAGAACCCCCTGATCCTGTAAATCTGAATATCAAAATATCCTCCCAGTGAGGTATCCTCCAGTTGTTCTGTCACTGGAATTGCCTATAGCGTTGTTCCACAGCTCCCAGTTCTCCCCGGTTCGTTCTGCTCCACCCCACCCCACGTCTGTTTTCCACATCCACTTTGGACTTGGTGCAAACTGACCGGCACCAGGAATTTTTGTCCATGTGCACAGGGGCACCAGAGACCAGTGCCTCAGTCCACCAAAACTCGGGACAGAGCTGGAAATCCGGGACTGCTCCGGGACGGTCATTTCTGCCAGAGGATGCCATGGTGGTGGGATGGCACACGTGGACCTGTCCGTGCCACGCTTGCCCACTGGCTTTGTCTCTTAGCAGTGTCCTGCAGGGCTCCCCCGCTGAGCTGCAGAGGTCAGAGTGCCAGGCAAAGGCACGGAGAGGGAGAGGAGCTGTTTCTGCCACGGCGTCTCGGTGCCTCGTTCACTACAAGCACGGGCTGACTGAGTCGTGCAGCAGCAAAACACCTGCCCCACAAACAAAGAACAGGCTGCCACCGCACAGCAACACTTGGAGAGGCAAAGCGACACCGGGGCAGGGTACCAGAACTACTGCTGGCTGCCAGTATCACTGTGGGAAAGAGCTGTGTGTACCCACACAAAGGGGGGCTTTGCGTCTTCTGTTTGGAAACCCTGGCGCACTTCGCAGGGGTTATTTCCATCGTCCTCTGAAATGGAGAGACAGAGGCACTAAAAAGTCAAATCGTGCATGCTAAGAAGGGAACAGGGTTCACCTGAGGCAGAAATAAGACTTAAACCAAAGGCATCTGTGTTTTTCTCTTACCACTGGTCCATTCTGCCTTAAAGGAAGGTGAAAATAAAAAGGGACCAACCTCAGCAAGAGCCTTGCCCCATTCTCCCTGATTTCAAGCAGACACAGTGAGGAAAAGTCCATACCAACCAAATGATATTCCTGAATGTCTGTTTTGAAAAAAAGTTAAACCCTTTAGCAGAAAATACATTTCAAAAGCCAATCAACCTGATTTTTCTTCCTGCAAGAACCCTCCCTTCCATGGCAGAAGGCTGGAGATGGATCCCTGTGGCTGCCCAGCATCCCCTGAGCACCTCTGACCCCTTTTTCCCACGTGGGCAGATTAAACAGGGAGACTTGGCCACAGGGCCAGCCTGTGCCCTGCCAGGAACACGGGCTGGGTGCACCTGGACATCCAAAGGGGTGTCTCTGACCCGAGATGTCTCTTCCCTCTCTGCAATTTTCTGCAATTACCCCAATTGCTTGAATGTGGCTGCTGCATTATTTGCTTTTCTTTTTACCTGCTGACACTGGACACAATCCACAGCAGCTTTTATTCAGTTAATAGAACAGAAAAACAACACAGGGATGGGGAAGGGCTTAAACACTCCTGCTTTGCAGGAAATGTTTACCCTCTCCAGGTAAGTTTTGAGCTGTGTGTCTTCCTTGGGCACAGCCCTGCAGGCCCAAATCCCACCCCAAACCACATGAAAGAGAAGATTGAGTCTGGCTTTGGCTGATCACAGGGATTTTTATAATACAGAGATTGGTCAAGGTGTTCAGCACTTCCTGGCAGGGATTAGCTCATGGTCTGGGCTTGCTGTTTGTGCGTGAAACTCCCCCTCTTGCCTGCCCCTCTTCTGACATGTGCTGCCATAGCCAGGTATGTCCTGAGGCTGAGAGAGCTGAAGGGAGGAAGGCTTTGTTCTGGCATGAAGCCTGGGCCACAATTGGTCCTGAAAAAGCACTATTTATTTTAGTTTTTCATGAGACCCTAGAGTGTGCTTGGCTTGTAGAAACTACTTCTGGTCAGGTTGAGTTATTGCTGTTCTGTCTTCAGAGATGGCCTTGGAAAGGCTCTGGGCTGGAGATGGGCTGTTCTCTGCGGTTGTTGTCGGGGAGAGAAGGGAGCAGCTGGGAATGGGGACACCCTGCAGCTCCCCTTTCACCTTCTCTCGCTTCCCTCTGGCTGCAGAAACCAGGGAGGGTTTTTGGGAGCCAAGGAAGGGATTTCCCACCACTGCACTGACAGGGAATCTCTCCAGTGGCACTGGTAGCTCAGAGTGGACTTTACTCTCACAATATAAAACATAATCCAGATGTTTAGCTTCCTTCAGTGCCAAATCCAGGGCTAAAATAGTTTGGGGTGACTTGAGCAAAGTCACCCTGTACCTCTGAGCAAGGGATGAAGCTCTAGCTTGGATTAACCAAACCCCTGAGCCTTCTTAGCTTCTAGGGCTGCAGTTCAGAACACTTCACCCAAATTTTCTTTTTCTCATCCAAAAATACACCTGCAAGTATTTCCAACACTGCAGCTTTCTCTTTGAGCAAAGAACTTGGGAATCAAATTCTAAGGGAGCAGAAATGCTTTGCAAAATGACACCACTCATAATAGAATTTTTATGCTTTTTGCTTCTGATAAAATACGCATTTAGAAAAGTTCAGTGTATGGGAATGTGCTTATTATGTGGGCAATGACTGTACTTAGCCAGATAATGGTGATCTCATTGCAGGGCTGGAATGTGCAGCCTGGAACTCCTTGCAGCAGGCATTGTCTTGTTTGTTCCATGTTTAGACATTCCCAGCACAACGGGGTCTTGGTCCAGGGCTGAGGGTCCTTCCCTGTTGCTGGAATACAGATCAATGGTGGGAGGAAGGTCTTTAGTATTCAATTTCATGCTTCTAAGTGTCCCAGTTTTGAACATGGAATGCAATTATCATAATATTACAAACTGGCAAAATGATAGCTGTGGGTGAAAATGCGTTTTTTGTATGATAGGAGGATTTTTCAGGTTAAAGCCAAGCAAAAAGCAAAATATTCTTTCCTCTACTTTTCCTTTCTTTTTTTTTTTCTCTCTCTCTTTTTTTTTTTAATTTAACTTAGGTAAATTAAGAGGATCTGACCCACACTTTTTTAATGTTAAATTAACGGGATGGATGAGTCACCAGATTGTTACTAAAATGAGAGAACTGCATGGCTGACCATGCTAATAACACCCCTTTCAAAGCTCAGCTGCCTTTAGCGTGCACCTGAGAGACCAGGCACAGTCATTGTGCAGCTGAGGAAGCCAGGAGTGCAGATTTGAAACAGCCCCTGCCTCACCTCAGGGTCTGGGGAACATGGACATGTTCCTATCCTCCTCCTCCTCTTCCTCCTCCTCCTCCTCCAGTGAGGGAGAAGCAGAACCTGTCCATCAGCTGGTTTTGCTGCTTTTGGTGTGAGAAATTTTTACATGTCTGGGTGGCTTGTGTTTAACGCCAAACCTTTAGAGCCCACACCTCCAACACAAGATTTGGGTTTTATTTGGGTTTATGTTTGGTGTTATCTGGAGTAGTCTGATATCTCTCGGTTTGATCACAAGAGGAAAGGCTGAAACAAAAGTTTGGGTCCTGTGAGCATCTCTTCGGTAAGGAAGAGAGGGGACATCTCAGTGCCTCTTCCATCAGCCTTCTTCCCCCTCAGTCCTCTGCTCCAAGTGTTCCTGGTGTCCTGCAAGTCCTGCTCTGCAGGTTCCCGTGCCAGGATCTCACCCAGATCCTGCTTTTTGGCTGAAGTTCTGAAACTGCTCTGCCCAGACAGGCAGAGGAGCTGGAGCTAGTGGCTCTCTGCTGCTCCAGGAACATCTGCCCTCTCCTCACCCACACTTGTGAGGTGGCAGCAGGAAGGGGCTGCCTGGGAGACCTTTTGGTCCCTGAATTAGAAATATGTGCCAGGTCAATGAGGCTTTAGTGTTGACCTTTGGAGAAGGATGTGTTTGGCTTTGAGTGAGTCTCCCAAAAGCAAACAGGAAAATCTTTTTGTGCCTCTTTCCTGCACCATCCCTGTGCATCTGTGTCCTCACGGATCTAGCTTTTCTAAAAGAGCCACTAAAACACCTTGGACTCCCTAAACCTGGATGTTTAATAACCCCCAGGTTGATCATTTACCACACAACTAATTATAACTTTTTCAAGGCTCCCACTTGTGCCCTCTCCCTCCCGTGTCTCCTTTTCATTTCCTCTGTCCAGGGCCTTGAAATCCTTGGGCTTGACACAGTAATTGATGGCTCCTGGCTGCTCAAACATAAAACCTGGAATCTAAATAGAGCCAGATGGAGCTCGTATTGTATTGTGTGTTTTTCTTAAATAAGGGGAAGATTTATAAATTGATGAAATTTATTGTAAATAAGAGAACATTGTCCCTTTATAATAGTCTGTTGTAATTGCAAAACACCCAGGAGTAGTCTGCTCTTGGGTCACATTAATGCTTTGTTTTCCATTTGCTGCTCTCCTGAAGAGTTCACACAGATGCTTTGCGTCTCCCGTCCCCGGCTGGGCTCCGTGTGTCACACTCACTCTCCCTGCAAGCTGCCAAGCTCACAAATTCCAGTCTTCTGCAGCCAAAATTGCTGTTCTGGGTAAGTCTTATCTAAACTAAACGAGGCCAAGACCCTCCGGCTAGAGGAGGTCAAAACCTGGCCTGGAAACTTCAGTAATGCTTGAAACTGTCAGATGCTGGGAAACAGGGAGGTCTTTTGGGGTTCTCAGTGGTCAGGTGGGAGCTTCAGGGCCCCACATTTCGGGATGATTTTCCAAGACACATCATCCACCCTGGCTACCTGAGACTTGCTCACAGCTCATGCTCAGGTGTAGGAGCAGGCTCAGGGTTCATTGGGGTGGGAACAGGTTGGTCATTACCATTATTTAGGTTTATCACCAGAATTACCAGTATATTTCCCTGGGGACATTACCAGGAAAGCTGATAATGTCCCCAGAAGAAGGGAAGTGTTTTGCAGCTACGTTTCTCCTTGGTTTTCACTGTATCAATCTCTGCACAGAGATTCCCTCAGTAGCACCTTCAGCTCCTTGGAGGCCTTGAAGAAAGATAGATACTGTCTGAGCCTCCTTATGCTTCAGTCCTTGGCATGTTTTTGTTTGTTTGCTTTGGTTGATTGTTTGTTTGTTGTCCCATTTGTTAAACCTTAGAATTAGTAGCAATTTAATTTTGTGTCTCTAGCTAGCTTTCATCATTTCAGGTTTTTAGTTCTGGATATACTCTGTGGTACAGAAAATGAGAGGTCTGGAATCTGCAGGATCTAATTTTTGTTTCTTCTCCAATTGCTAAATATCATTTAGCAGCTTAATTAGCTTCTCTGTGCCTCAGTGTCTTCGGCAAGAGCAAAGTAACAGTGACCTGGTAAAGTGCTCGGAGATCTATGGATGACTTAGAAATTGAGGGCAAGAGGGGAATGCTCCCCTCTAGCCCCAGTTCTTTGAGGAGCCTGATTTGATGCAACAGAGTGGGAGAGCTCAGAGGAGCAGGTTGTCACCTCAAACTGCACAACAAAACCAGCCTCAGGTCTCACAGAATTCAGCTCTCACCTCTGGTCCCTCACTGGCTCACAGAGCAATTGCCTTTCAGAGCTGGGCCCGTGTCACATCCAAACACAAAGCCAGCCACGCCCAGAAATCAGGGCATTGTTTTTTACTGATTGTTCCAATTAACCCTTGCATCCGGGGAGAATTCCTGCAGTTGTTTGTCTCAGTTACCTGCTTCCAGGAGCTGTAAAACACACAGGTAGGAAAGTCCTGCTGCTGCGTGCCCGGGAGACCCAGCTGAACCCAGGGAGGATAGAAAAGCTGAAGCACCCTGAGCTCTCTGATACCAAAGCCTATCAGACATCTCTGACAACCTGTCCTTGAAATCAGCTGGTGTCAAACTCACCGTGTCCTAAAGGCACCTCCCACTCAAGGCTCCCTCCCGCCTCTCTTCAGCATCAAGGTGGCTGCAGTTCGCAGGCAGCTCCGGACCCCAACTGCAGCACCAGGACAGGGAAAATCCCCTCCAGCTGGAAGGTCAAAACCCAGAGCTCAAGGTGACAAGGAAGAAAGGTCTCACTGAGGTTGTATCCCACGGACAGCCACGGCCCCAGCTCTTGCATCCATCCAAGCACCAAAACCCAACCAGACAGCACCCCCGCCATGGAAATGGGAGGCTTTGTGCAGAGGAAGCCCAGACCCTCAGGGCAGGGCCAATGGAACAAATACACCCACCTCGTCTCGAGATCCTGTGAGCACCTGTGTTTTGTGTAAGCCCAGACAGGTCCTACAAACTCTGTCCCTCCCCACCTGAGGGATCCCTTGGCTCCCCTCCACTGCCAGCTTCGTTTCCTGCTTGCTTTGGAGGGGCTGCCCGTGGGAATCAGGAAAAGCCTGTCAGGCTCCCGCTGCTCTTTTGCTCACTGCATGATTAAGCCCACCATAAATTCTGCCCTAAAAGTTCTTTATAGAGTCCACCTGTCCACAGCAAATAAATCAATTGTTCTAAATTAAATTCTGTAAAAGCTGAGTGGCAGAGGGTACAGTGTCTGGATTTATTCAGGAGACAGGAAGACTGTAATTTTCTAAGTCAACACTCTGACCCTGCTTTATTCATTTGCTGTTCGTGATGAAAGTGGATCTCTCCCTATATTTTTGGCTGGTTGTTTCTTCTCTGTGAAATAGCTGTAATAAGCGTGTCCCTGAGAAGGGGATAGTGGGGGGGAGGCACAGAGGGCTGTCATCCAAGGGAGAGAATTAAATCAGGAGGTATCTGATCATGCTGGCTCCTGTTTTCACACAGCCTTCTGCTTATATTTTGCCTGCATTAACTTTTCACAAGCAAAGCTAAAGTGCCAGGCAAAGGCCTCGTTAGACACACATCTTGGGGAACTCTGATGTGCCATTAATTAAGCTCTTTCACTGCCTCTTTCCTGCTGGTTTCAAGGACCAGCCTGTGTGCCTTAACTCTTTTCTTCTCTTTCATTCCCCTCTCTCCTCACCAGTGCTCTGAAAAGAGCAGTGGAGGGCTCTTTTGCAGATGGGGACGGGATGCTGTAGTGCCCTCTAAGTGAACTCTCAAGTCTTCCCTAGCGGAGGGAGAGCCCTTGCCAAGTTTCTCAGACACTGGCTCACACAACCGCTCTCTGTCGGCGGATTTGTTGGGCAAAGTCAGGCTTTGACAAAGAAGAAGTGGATGCCAGCACATCCTGGCAGGGCAGCGTGGGGATGGCACCGTCCCCCCGCCGTTCCCCTTCGGCTGATGGCGCTGGGAGCCTTCCCGTGGAAGGGGCTGTGCTGTCAGCTTGATTGATTCACCCAGCTGAAGATTCAAACAGCAGTGCACAGTATTTGGCTCCCGGTGTTGCTTTTCTTTAATTCTATTATTTTGCTCCCTCTGTTGTCCCCTCTGGCAACGTGTAGGGGTTATTTAAATGGTGGAGGCACATTCTCAGACACACGGGGGGTTCTGGCTGGCTCACCTGTACCCTCCACCCTACAAAACCATATTACCAGGTGAAGATCCAGGTGGTCCCTTCTACGGCCCCACTAACAATGTTGTATTCAGAGAAGGCATCTTCCCCCAGTCGTGCAGTCGGCATGAATATAAGCATATAAATATACACTTCAATACTAAATATATCTGTTCAAAATGCACTTTATTCCAAGAGTTGAGCAGTCAGGGCTAAACCTAACATCTGAGAGGGTATTTTCATGCCTATTTATTGATTAGAAAAAAAAGAAAATATAACAGTATATACCTCCTCTGCTAAGAAGCTCTGAGATGGAGATGATATTAATATTTTGAACTTTTTCTTCCCTTGGCAGCTCAATCTTCTCTTCATACATCTTGAAGGACAATTGGGTGCCACTTTCTGCTGAGTCTACAGTCCACTTGGTCCTTAATGTCTCACTTTTTCCCTATAACTGAAATCCAGAGTATGGAAGGCTTCAGCAATGAATCTTATTTTGTATCCCTGACTTGTCTCATCCCTTGTACCGCCACCTCTGCTCTTTGTCCATCCCTCAGCCCAGGCCTGTGTCGAGGTTTGTTTGCAGGCAGGGAAGCTGGTGCCAGTGAGGATGTGAGGGCCAGGAGAGAGATCCCTGTGCCGGCTCCTCCTGTCCTTCCATTTCCCAGGTACCTGGGCCAAGCTGCGCCCCGTGTGAGAGCCACAGCAGAGCTGTGCTGTGGCACGGGGAAGGTGACAGCTCAGCGGGAGGACTCCTCACTCAAGGCAGCTCCTCTCCACTCTCTGCCTGCTGTAATTAATATCCTTTTCCCTGCAGGCTGTGAGTCTCTGACAGGCTTTATTTTTAACTCCACTTAATGACAGAGTATTAAGACAAAATGCAACTTGTGTGAGCTCCAGGCCTCGGGGAGGCGAGAGGGTCTTGGAGTGCGGCTGTACCTGGCAAGGAAGCTCCTGTTTGCAGGAATGTGTGAACCACAGAGAGCTCCTCGTGGTGGGATCCGACAGTGTTCTGCCTGTGGAGACCCTCTGACACGCATCCAGAGGGTGGAAAATCAAGAGGATGCTCTTCACAAGCCTCATCCTGCTCAATAAACCAGTGGGATTTCAGTAAAACAGGGAGTACCTCTGCCAGCATCCTCAGAGAGAGGTGGTGGGGAAATGCTACCAGGAGACAGTCAGAGGTTTGGGATATGAAGCTTCCAGAAGTGAATGAGGGAAGTGAATGAGAGCAAGGGGGAAGCTTGAAGATTTCTGTGTACCTGCAAGAACTGGAGTGAAAAGAGTAAAAAATAATTTTTTGTTGTTTTCATGGCATGGCAAGTTCACAAAGTGGTTGAAGTCACCCCAGAGTGGGCAGATAAAAGATTGGTTCTAACCAAAACGTTGGCCACAGCTTATAGATACCTCATATATAGAGTAAAAATAATGAAGAGCAGCATATGGAAGAAAATTGTGGAAAGTACAAAATAAGTGAATGTTCTTTCTGGAAATAAAAATCCTGGGCATTCTCCATATTATTTTTTAGGATCTGTGAAGTTAGTAATATGAGGAAAAGAACTTCCTTATGCTTTTTCTTCTCACAGTAAGGGAAGAAGTTAAAAAAAATCCTGCAAAACTGCTAGACATTGACTATTATTGCCTCCAAAGTTATCAAAAGTTACATTTCAAACACCCTAGCTTGCATTTTGCAACTGTCCCTTAGAAATAGTGAAGATGATAAAGAGTTATTTTATTTCACACCAGCTGGTCTTTCCTGGTGCCAGCTTTTCGGGAATCGTTCTTAAGGCAAAATTTAAGATCAAACTTCACGTTTCTAGCCTGGAAAAAGGGCAATATGGAAAATTCTGGTGAAAACCCTGTCTCCTTTGCTGTGGGTGAGCGTGAGCATGTGCAGTTGTGAGTGACTGGAGGCCTTATGGAGCTTGAAACAAAATTTCTTTTCCTTGGGAAAGGAACAGCTCACACATGGCAGAGCTATGCACTTACCAGGCTAACAACACTACTTCTAAGATGAAGTTGTTCTGAGACATCCCCCAGTAAATTTCACAGGATTTTTCTCTCTTCCTCCTTTCCTGGAGGAAGTGTGGCAGGGCGAATTAAAGAGGGAAATGTTTTGTTATGAATTCTCTGAGCGTCTTGCTTTCACTGATACCAATATAGCATTTTGTTGAGAGTGTTGCCAGGCAGTGTTTTGAGTGAGTGAGATCAAAACTTAGTGCCAATAAGCAATGAAAGTAAAGGAAGCCTCAAATCTGACACTTATTGCAGCTTTATTTACAGTGGAATCTTGGACTGTACAGCTACAACATCCTGAGTCTAATGGTTACCCTTCCAGGATGGAGGAATCCTGCAGGATTCAATAAATGCATGGCTTCCCCTTTGTGAAGGCGTCTTCTTCTACTGATGAGGAATCAGGAGCTCTCAGTCATGACTTTAATAATTGCAGTGACTTTTTTCCAGTGTCTTCCCTCCCGGTTTTCATCCTGCCGGGAAAACATCGCCAGTGGGCCAAGCTGGGAGCGAGCACATCACTGGCTTATTTTACCTCATGTTCACCTCTCTCAGCCAGATATTCTCAGTGCTCTGTCCAGGTGATCTTTTGTGCACCTCGGTCCTGTTTTGTGATCCTCTGTCCACGCCGCAGTGCAGGAGAAGCTCTCCTGTAATCAGCACCACTGGCTCTGCCGATGGATTCCAGGCCACTGCGCAGAGTAATTGCTGCTCGAGATTACTTATGACACAAATGTTGACATTCTGTTGGCATAACTTGCAATAATGTATGCAGATTGCATCCTTCTAGTGCCTTAATTATTACTTCTCTGCAAGAAATAGTCAGGTTACCCTCTGCTTTGATTTGAAGGAGATAATTCCCCTTCAGAAGCCCGGCTGTTTTGAGGAAGGGGAAGGGCAGAACGGGCCGAGATGCCACTGCACTGTTTTTTCCTCCACATGGGACGTGTCTGTAGCTCAGCCTTGGCTCGGTTTTCTTCCTCACTGTGGGAGTGGGGAGGTCTCTCTCAAGGTGAAACTTTCCCTGGAAAAACAGAGGAGTGCTTCATTTAATGAGCCAAGACAGATGTCCTGTTCGCTGCCCAGCAGCACGCATGGAAGTATTCAGTATTTAGTGTCTGCAGTGTGAGGGTGTCTAGAGGCCACAGCCAAGGTTGAGGCCTTGTTGGGCTAGGCCATGTATAAACCACCTAGTTAGATAAAATTCCTGACCCACGGAGTCCAAGCTATAAATTAAACAGGAGGCTGAGCAAGGAGAGAGGGAGAGGAGATCCCGTTGCAAAGCAGAGATCAATGTGAAAGCCAGCAACAGAAATCCAGTAAATTTGACACTACCTTCCCCTTATACTTTGCATTTCTGTCTGGAAGAGTCCTGGGAAAGCTGAGAAATTACACAGAAATATTGTATTCAGACAACTTTATTGAAAGAGAAAAGCAGCAAAGAGCTCTAGAAGCCAGGAAAGGAAACACAAGGCTCAGATTCCCTGAGAAGTTCAATATTATTATTATTTTATTTTTATAAACTGACAAACACCTGAAGACATTCAGAATAGAAAATGAGACACAGGAAAATATCTTGTAAAGTATTTTATTGAGGAATACATCTGCACAGCAACAGAGAATGCATTCCTGGAGCTGTGGAAATAAAATCTCAAAAGGCTCATGTTTTACACATGGGAGAAGGCGACGTGCTCCATGGCTTTGCAGGGGAGGGCAGAAGGCTCTGCAGGAGGACACGCCACTGCTTTGATGTGTAGATAATAATTTTTGTTCCTCATCAAAGCTCCTCTGTATCTATGAGTTAGCAAAGGTTTAATCTGCCCTGCCAGATTGACCATTTATACCAACTCATTTATTCTGATATCCTGCAGGAGGATACAATGGTCTGGAGAAATCGTGTCAGACAGTCATTCACCTGTACCTGGCTCCTAAATATTGCATTAGATATGTAGCCAGATGTACATATCTTACTTTGGAGAAGGGAAAAAAGAGCTTTTCAGGCCTGGCTGAGTGAGCTGAGACCTCATTCTCTGCCTCACATGGCAATCGATGCTTCCATTGCATGGGGAAATAACAAACCTTAAAAAAAAAGGGAGCCTGGTGGACTCCTTCTCTCAATAAGCACCCTGAGGCACTGAGCTGTGAATGTCACCCAAATGCTGGGTGCGTTTCCCTGAGCTGCCTTTTTGGTTTTGCTAATTGTGTCCATGTTCCTGCACTGCCTGATGGAAAAAGAATGGATCTGCTAGGATTAATCTGAAAGGGCTTGTGAGAAATGGGTCTCCTGAGATAATTGGTGGAGAATAATTGACATAATTGCTAGTGTTCACTTTCTTTAAGTCCTTTCTGGTCAGGAGGGATCGATTTTCCAGGATTTAGATAAAAGTGGACACCCTCCCCAAAATAATTTTCTATTATTGTCCCAGAAACCAATTAACACCAGGAACTGTGGCCATTTGTTCCTCCTGGGGACTATCTGAGTGAAAACCTCAGAGTATATTTAAGTAATAGACCTAGATACTATAGTTATCAACTTCTCCAGCAATTTTAGGCGCAATAAAGGAATAATAACAAATCAGGTTTTGGAGGGCTTGAACTCTGACTTTTCCAAAGATGAATGAGAGAAGTTTCAGGACAGATAGATTTGTTAGATCTGCTAAGGTCTATGAGATCTTGGTGGCACTGCCCCAGCTGCTCAGCGCAGCTGCAGGTCTGGGTTGTAGCACATCTCTTGGAGATCATATTTTGTGGGCTGGATTGGAGTCAACAGCCCAGCAGTAGAAATTAAGTTGAACAGGATCATGTTGTTGTGGTATTTTACCCCTTTTTTGGAACTGAAGCTGAACTGGCAGGGCATAACAATTTCATTCTGCTGTATTCAATAAATTCACAAGCCACTGAATAAAGGCTGTGTACATATATTTGTATCTGTGATAGCGGTTTTGTGCATGAACTTTCTTCTCTGTAGGAGCATGACTAACCCTGGGCCAAGACTTCATTTGCATTTTCCAGGAATACTTTACACTCACTTTCTCATGGATTTGGGAAATTCTGCGTGCAAGTTGACTTCTCCCCTTTTCGCCCCTTCAGCCTGCTGCCCCATTTTTATCTGCTTTCCCCCTAAAAACGTCCTTCTCCCACCTCAGCAAATTGCCTTTCCTTTGCCAGTCAGAGACAAGGGTGGTGGATCCTGACCCTTCCACACTGGCGTCTCTCCCACAGGACCTGCCCCATCTTTTCCTGTGCTAATTCCTGCAGCTGCCTCCTGTATTTGCAGGGGGCAAACAAGACACAAGGGATCACACTGTGGGAAAGCTGCATCCCCTCCAGGATTAAAGCACATGTGGGGAGAAAGGATAGGGTGGAGTGGATAAAAGGGCAGGGGAAGGGTGCAGAGCCAGGGGAGGAACAAAAGCAGTGATGAGAGCCTGGGTGCAGTGGTCAAATCCCTCTCGTGCTTCCAGGCAGACCCTTGAGCAGCTGCAATTGCTCCAGAGGGGAACTGGCCTCTTCCCCTTTTTCCTGTCCCCAAACCCTTCCCTCCCCACCAGTCCCCAGGCCAAGAACAGCTGCACCATCCCCAGCCTGTGCCCAGAAAGATGCCCTGTCCCCATCCCTTCCCACCCTCCCCGCCCCGATGAAACACAGCCCAGGTTTGTTTAGTCAACTTCGAGTGCCATGCCGTGCGTTGGCCAAAACCCTCCACGAAAATCCTGTTAATNTTCCCACCCTCCCCGCCCCGATGAAACACAGCCCAGGTTTGTTTAGTCAACTTCGAGTGCCATGCCGTGCGTTGGCCAAAACCCTCCACGAAAATCCTGTTAATTTGTTTGATGAGCTGACTCCAGCTGCAGCCAGACGAATAAACGCTGATTGGCTCTTTTGCTTAAACTCTCCCTAACGAACCGAGCCAGCTCCGAGCCTCGGCTCCGCCGCCAGCCGGGCTGGGAGAGGGGTGGATGTGTGGGAATTCAGGGGGGAGCGGGAGGCAGAGGGGGAGATGCCTCTAATGGCATCATTTCCATCTCACAATAGCTAATCCTGCCTAAATTAATGAAGCCCTGGCATCCTAGTGAAATTGGGTTGGAACCTGTTCAGTTTATGATGAGCTTTTTAACCTCGGCTTCTTAATTAGCCGGGTGCAGGGTTGAAACAGGAAAAAATGGAACGTTTTGCTCCCCGGCTCATCTTTCATCGGCAGAGTGGAAATGGTGGAATTAGATGCTAATCTGCTGGTTGGGTTTAAAAATAATGTCTGTGTTTAGCTCTCTTTGGGGGGTGAGGAGGGAAAATAGAGCGGGGTTTTTGTGTTTACGAGGTTGGCACCTTCCTGGGCTGTGCAGGTGTTTCCCTGGCAGGAGAGAAAAGGCCCTCAGAGGGTCCTGCAGAGGGGGAGAGTGGGATTATCCCTCACTTGGAGAGAAGGTGGAAGGGAGGAAAGGGGGAAAGAGAAATCTCAGCCCTATTGGTGAAATCAGGAATGCTTCAGTTTCTTCCTCAGAAAGGACACTGTTCAGAACCAAGTGGGATATTTGGACTGTCTTGAAGAGCATTTTGGTGAACCTCTGAGAATGAAGAATATTTGTGGCTACTGAAGCACTAAGGGAATGAACCAGCTTGAAGAAGGCGAACACCCTCCAGAGAGGAAAGGCTGAGCTTTACCTGGCAAAGGTGCTCCAGGTCAGGCAGTAGGAAGTGTTTCCTTGTTCCAAAGCCTGTTTTCACAGTAGGGACAAGAAAATCTCTCTCCATGTGTCCATCCTTCCAAAGGAAAGGAAGACCAAATATCCATTTCTCTTTACTCCTGAGATTGGGGTGCTTGGTGAAGTACCATAACGCTGGGGAGAACTGGGAGGCCACTGGGAGCCATTTAGGCAAACAAGAAGCTTTTACTCTTCTGCTGTTTTTCTCCCCACAGAGAAAGGGAAGAAGATGAACCTTCTTTTCCCCGTCACACTCTCCAGCAGAATAAAATGTGACTTTTTCCCTAAATAATTTACAGCCTGTCTTCTTTCTGAAAGTTTTGGTTAGTACAAAATGACACTTCCTACCCTTTAATGCTCTGATGAAATATCCTCCCATTCATAATTTAGGAACTGGCAGCTGGTAGTAGCAGGGCAGGTGTAGTGCTGGCGTTTGCAGGCAAATCCCTTGGCACCAATCTGCTCCTGGGCCAGGGGAGGGGACAGTGCAGGAAGAACTGAGGACAGGATCCGTGCAGAGACACCCCTGCCAAGCCTTGTGTCCTGGAAGGGTGAAGAACAACGGGGAGAGCAGCTCTGGTGCAGATGGGAGGGATATCTGACTTCAAAGCAAGCAGAAGGGCTCAGGGATGTTCAGCAGAGGCAGGCAGGGTCCTTGACTGACATTTGAGTCTAAGGAAGGGGAAGTAAGGTCAAAGGCTTGGTCTACCACAGGCTTGCTTTGCGGCTTGGGTCAGCACTGTGGGCTTGGAGCAGCAGACATGGCTATAATTGTAGACTGTGCTCAAGTGAGCTCCAGCTTTTACAGAACGGGGCTTTGTGTCTTTGTGTCCACAGAAGGGGAAAAACTGCTCCTTGCTTTAGTGCTTTAAGCAGGGAGAAATAATTACTTCCTTTTTTAGAGGCACAATTTGAAATACAGCAGGTGTTTTATTGCTCTTGGAGCATTAGCGCTGTGTTTTGAGTTCAATTTTCTAAATCTTAAAACTGGTAACAATCAGCAGCGCTCGGGCTTCATCCCACGTAAACGCTCCCTTGCCAAATTTACTGTTACATTTTCAGGACATTTATTTTGTCTTGTCATTTTCCGAAGCTGCTCAGAGCCTCCCTTGCCTGGCACACAGAGAGAGGTGCAGGATTCCTGATCCCAAACCGGCTCTGAGGAGCAGTGGTGACACAGCCCTGTCCCACCGGTACAGCGACAGGAAAGAAGCTCAGGGTGGGTTCAAGCAGGGATGCGTTCAGCAGCAGGAGCCTTTCCCAGCCTGTACAATAGACCATAGAATTCACAGAACGGTTAAGGTTGGAGAAGACCTCTAAAACAATCAAGATGATCTCAGGCAAATGCAATTGAGGGAGATATCAACCTGGGGGCACAGCAGTGATGGTACTTTTGACTTGCGTCCTTCTCTCTCTGCCCACAGCCCTGTCTGCAAGGCACAATTATCCCGGAGCCCCTGGAGCTGCCCGGTGCAGTGGCTGTGCTGTGCTGGAGAGCCTCTGGCCATGGGCTTTTCCCAGATATTTCATTAACGTTCAGAAATGGCACTTCCTTGCTAATAGTCTACCGACATTTAATAAACACAGCCCAAGAGTTTTATAACCTGTTAACTTCCAAGTGGCAATAATTAAACAAAAATGATAAATAATTAAGGCCTAATTACATGGTATCAGTCATTTCATTTTCCAGCAGGCATGTTAAGTGCGTTTGCCACTGCTGATTGGGGGCTCGTTCTGCAAGCGCTCGGCACTTTCTCTGCGCGCCTGGATGGAGAGTCAGGTTCCATGCAGCTTTATGGTGGAGAAGAAAAAGGAAAATGTGCTTCATTAGCTGGGTAATTGTCCCCTTCCACCACTGAAGATAATTCCCACTGAGGCTGTTGCATGACTTTGGGAAGGCAGCAAATAGAGCCGTTTGTGCCTCGTGTTTCTGCGGTAGAGTGAGTTGTAGGGGATGGGGCAGATGCAGAACAGCCCTGGGCCACACGCACAGGTACCACTTTTCACTCTCCTTGCCTTTGGATCTGGATCCCAAACTGACATTCATCCACTGGGGCTGTGATGGGATGAAACAAGCCCCAGTGAATAGACAGATGGTAGGGGTGTGAAGGTTTTATATCAGGATCCATCATCATCTGATCCAACTCATCACCAGATCTGCAATGGACACCAGCAAAGCCCCACTGTAGCACCAGTTGACACCATCTGAAAATATCTGATTCCTGAGTATTTTGACTGGGTTTGAGGACTGTTCTGAGGACAGAGCCATAGCTGGAGGGGCTCTCCATAGCCTGTTATAGCTGGAAAACTCAGAAGGACAGAGCTGGCTAAAGGGGAAGGAGTGGGCAACACCACAGCTCTGTGAGGGGCAGAGGCTGCAGCAGCGCAGGGCACTAAAGTCCCTGGTTCTCCTAATGGACAAGGAAAGACGGAACAGTCTGATACAGGTGAATAAAGGGAGGATGAGCTGATGGTACAGAAGACTGAAACTCTGTCTGGCCACAGTGAGAGGACAGTGCAGGGCTGGTGAAAGGATCAGGAGGAAAGCATACACTAAATCCACTTCGTTATCTGCTGCCAGGGCTGCATTTGTCTGCCACAGGGAACAAATGGCCTCCACTGCTTGGAAAGCAGGGAATTGGTTTAATTGATCTCTGGTGGACCCTTAGTCAAGGAGGAGCCTTGCACATGCTTTCCTTGCTTCCCTGAAGCTGTACATCGAGCTGGCTTGCTGCAGTTAATTTCCAAATGGCTCCAAAAAGCTTCCCGGTATTCAGGCAGCAAATTCCTCTCAGGTTTTTTTTTTTTAGCATGTTCCAGTTCATCTCCCCTAGACAGAGGACGTAAGTTGATTTCCCCCAGTGAGTCTCTTTCTTTATTTTACCCAGCCCCAGTGTTTCCAGTTTTGGTTATGTCTGACAGTTCCATGGGTGCTCCCCAACATGCCAGTGCTGCCAACTCCAGCACTGCAGTCATGGATTACACAAATTTGCTGCAATATGGGGTGGGGTGAGATGCAAAGTCAGTCCTAGAAGTTTGCTGTTGCTCTGTTTTTCCATTTGACTCTCCCGGGTGAGGGCTGGAGACCTTTACACAGCAGAAGAGTTTGTTCAAGTCAGAAAGCATCAGCTGTGCAGATGCTCATGGGGAAGAGCTACTTGTGAGGGTTAAGGCAGGACTGAGCATTGCAGGACTTTCCTACTCAGCTCACAACAGTACATCCCAGCTGCTTAATGAGCTTTGCTCTTTGGGTTCCGAAGCAGCTATGGATTTTATTTTTCAATTTGTGTTTCTTCCCCAGGTGGAAAGAGAAAGAGACTTAGACACAGGGCCAAGCTGTGGCCACTAAGTTATCATGTCAGCTCTCTGTGGGACTTGAGAGCCCACTGCAAATGCACACAGCTCCTCCATTAGGGGATAAGCTGGGTTGAATCACCTTCCATCTGCCATAGGGAAGGAGCGTCTATGATGTCAGGCATGGAGCCGCAGCTGTAGAGTGATCACTCATAATGTGTGGTGCCTAGTGCACAATTTCATGTTTAATCGCACACTGTGGGCACTAAGGAAAAAATCTAAACCAGCATCCCAATGCAACATTTATCCTTTCTGCTCTCACCAGCCAGCCCTACCCAAAAATAGCATTTGCACCCCTGGCCCCTCACTCGTCTTTCCGCTGAGACTCAAATGTGCTCGGGGAAACACAAACTGCCCCGGCAGCAAAATCTGCCCTGCAAAACACAGAGAGCCCTCAGCATCCTCAGAGACCTCAACACTCCCACTTCAGCAGCTGGGGACTCCATCAGGCAAAGGCGTTTCTTCACCACCCGGAGCACTGCATAATGAAATGCCGAGGAAACCACCTCGCGTGGAGAGAAAGTAAATTCTCCACAGGGGAGGACGTAGTGAGAGAAGGGAGTGGAGATGTATGAGCAGAACAATGAAGACTCTCAGAGAAATGGGGGCACATGTCAGCTGCACCCCACTGTTCAGGATGTGTGGTGCTGTGTTCAAGGAACTGAAGCATCCTCAAGCACTGGATTGCACAGAAATGTGGGATTGCTGCAAGGAAACGGCAACCCCGGATCGCTGGATAAGTCTGTGTGCCTGTCTTGATCTGCCTCTGGGATGTAAGGGCTTGTTCTGACCCAAAACCAGGTGTTCTGACCCAAAAGCAGCTAATTCAGGGGATTTGGGGTTTGACTTGAGGTTTGACAGCACCCACACACGCGGCTTTAGAGTCTGTGGATCCCGTAGAAGATCCACCTTGGAAAAAGAGGAAAATGAAGCACAGTGGCAGCTTCCTGTCTTCCAGATGCCTGTGGCTACTGACACAGATCATTTATAAAATGAGGCTCTGGGTTTCTCTTCAAGTGACATCACCTTAGGCTGTAAGGAGAGGGTAGTTTGCTCCATTCTGTCCAAGACAAAATTTCTTCCAAACATTACTTTTTCGAGGACTATTTTCACACTCAAGATCCCTCTTAGCGAGAAACACTGAGCTATTTAGAAACATCTTAAGTGCTGATTTTAAAGAATCCAGTCAGGAGTGCCAAAGTAGCCTGTTCAGAGTGAAAATTGACCTTCTTTACTAAAACCTGAAGAAATAACTGTATTTCCCCATTTTTCCAGTTGCCCCCAGGTAGCTGTGCTATTTCAGCATCCATCCTTAATCCAGCTATCAGAGCGCACTGCTGGGCTGCAGGATCTCACCCGAGGTTAGTGTGGCATCAAGGAAAATGAGCACTTGTGTAGCACAGTCGTGTTTTCCAGAGGAATACCGGGAATGGCTGGATGCTCTGTCCAAGAGGAGAAGAGGATCTGCAGAACTTCCTTGCTGAGCCATGTTCTCCTGCTGCTAAAAGTAATGTCAGGGGGTTTTTTTCCCCCTCAGAAACCACTCCTGCTTGCTCTGCACACAGCTTGCAAGGACCCAGAACACCTCAGTTGTTGCAGGGTGCTTTTCTTTCTGCCATACATCCCAATTTGCATTCTCTGGTCCCCCTCACCAGCCACTCCTGCCCAAACTCAATTGCTTTAAATGATTAGAGGCCCTGCTCTGTGCTGCCATATATGTTGATGTCCAGGCATTAAATATTTATTGAAAGATTCATTATTTGGTCATTAAATATTAATTCACACGAGGGAAAGAACTGGATGATTTGTATTTGTTTTTTATGAATTGCCTTGGAATGGGAAATGTCCGGTTCCCGAAGAGTGGTGCTCGGGGGCAGATGGTTTTTCCCTCCTGGCTTTTTGGTGCAAGTGCTTATTGCCTGTCCTTCAGACACCCTTTTCCCCGTGGTTCCTGGCTGCCTGTGCTCTGGAGATTAACTTTGCTATCAATATGTTTTTGTTTTGTTTGCAAACCACGCAGTTGCAGACAACTTCCTTCTGCCCCCTCCGGCCCCCTCCACCACAAGTCTCTCCACACACACACGCAGAGGAGACTTCAGATGCTGAAACATCAATACAGTTGTGTTACCAGGAGCTGTCTCCTTGTGTTCTGCCTCTTTAAGTGAAGTTTATGGCCTGAAAAGTAATTGATTTGCAATGGTATTTAAGACAAGAGCTGGAGGATACTGCTGTGCTCTTCTGCAATACCGTAGCCTGGAGAAAACCATTGCTAAAGCAAAAACATTGGCTTTTTTTTGTGATGTGGTCTCTTCTGATGCACTCAGCAGGGGTGAAGTTTGCTCTATTTTTGCAGAATTGTCTGCTATTTTTACAGTAGTTTGGGCACTGTACAATCCTGCAAGTTGAGCTGTGGTCTAGGCAATGGGTGCAGGAAGGGAGGGCAGGACTCTCTATGCTTTTGAATGCTGCTCCTTCCTTTATCTTTTGCCTTGGATTAGGTTTTACCTTGTTTTGTTGTTTTTTGGTGGTTTTTTTTTCCAATGAAAGGTAGTTTTAGAAGGAGTCAGGCAAGGCTGGAGAATCTGCTGAGGTTCAGCTGCCTGGTGTATAATGGCACGATGGGAGGGATAAATACATTGCTTATTGTGGGCAGGGACAATGCCAAGCCAATATTAGGGGGTAGGATTAGACAAGGAAGATGGGAAGGTTTTCCTAATACACTTGAGCCCTTTGTACAATCGCTCCATTGGACAAACTGTAAATTGGAGTGAGAACATAAAAGTCCCAAAGCTGATGGCAAATCTCCTTCTTTCAGCAGGGTTTGAATCTGACCTACCCTACATGGAGCAGGAACACAGCAGTGGTTGTGTATTTTAGCTTTAAAAAAATCAAAGAAGGATAATCTGAGTAATAAACCTGAGCAGCCAAATGCAGCAAAGTCTTCTTGCAGCCCACAGGACTTGCTGGAATCCCCATCCCAGGAATTTCAGAGCAGAGCCATTTCCCTGGGCTGAAATATGAAGAAACTGGGATTAGTTGCTGCTGCAGGAGGAGCAGAAATAGCCCAAATGATCAAGATAACAGTCAAATTGACCATTTTCTGCAAAGGCTTCTGTCAGCAGCAAGTAGAACTTCTCAGGGAGAGACGAACTGCCTGAAATCAGTGTCTGGGAGCTTTCCAGAAATTCACCTACAGAGTTAATCAAGACTCCCTGGATATAGGCGCCCCTGATGAGGTACACGTGGTGACTTCCCGTTGTTGCATGCCATGAGGAATCCTTTCCTGGGAGAAACGGCATTGATGTATCAAAACTCAGGGTGCAACAAGGACAGGGTGGCTGTAAGACTCTAAAACTTCCTCTCTTTTCTGACATGGCTTTCCAAGGGAATACCTACTGCGTATTTTGACTTAAGTGATTTTTCCTTCTTACGTGAGGCAGCTCAAAATCAAGGCATTTGAAGCAGTTTGGACACCTCCAATGGGAACTGTATGCCTTCCGTGAGTCAGATCATTCCAGAATCCAAGCCTGGACTCAAAGCTACAGTTGCATAAAAACTGCTTCATCCAACCACATCAGAGAGCAAACCCAGATTGGAATGTGTATAAAAAAGGGGAAACCAAAAAGTGCCTTGTTCGGATGGCCAGAAGAGCCCGGCTCCCTCTTGTCCAACACTTACTGGATTTTCTGCAAGATCCCTCCAGAAGAGGGACTGTGGAAGAAGCTGGAGCTCCACAGGAGCGGACAGGGGTGTCAGGAGAGGCACACAGTGGTGACCCTTTCTTCCCATGGCCTGGCATTTGGGAAGCTTTGCCTTCCCAGGAAATCCAGAGCTCTGAGTGTCTGTCCCTGTTTCTACCACTGGGGACTCAGAGGCTCCAGGAAGCGAAGGTGTCTGCAACACCTTTGCTGGAATTTCTGCTCTGTTTGCATATAATAATTATATTTATAATGATTTTTTTTAAGCTTACACCTGCAAATTTCCTTTCTCCTGTTGCAGGGAGTGACAGATTCTCTGTGTTTCCCTTCCTTCTCCACCTTAAATGGAGGGAACTCCTCCCCACCTTAATCTTTTATATACTCACTGAATAATAACCTTTTCTGGTCATTTACTCAGGAAGGATTTGTCATTCCAATATTTCATTAATCCTATAACATAAAACCCAAAAAGATGTGTACATGGCTCAGCAGCAGCATATAATTCCTTCTGTAGCCTTCCCAGCTTAAATACAGCACACACTGTGTAGGAGCAGATAAGTTTGGAAGGGAGGTGTCAAACCCACTATTTCCAACACTTTTGGGGACCACTGACTTTTGTCACCAGAGAGTTAATCAGGCATTAGGAGGAGACAAGGGGATTCCAGCAGATCAAAACTCCTCTGTCTGCGGGAAACCCCAGGCCACCAGGAAAATGATGTAATTCCAGGCAAACACAATTTATTTGTGTAATTTTGGTCCATCCCTCTGCCAGTGGCTCCATGTGGATCAAGGGACTGCTCTGAAAGTTGCCAGAGATGCTCCCTGCCTGCTGCTCAGGGCACCGTCCCTCTTACAAGTTGTTTTCTTAGGAATGTGCCCACTCTCTCAAGAACCCGGGGAAAACTGCTTTTCTGGGATTATTACAGAACCTCCTGGGGAAAAGACAAATCAGACTTTTTATCTGCTTTTCTGCTTGCCACAAGCTAGTCCCAGCTTCTAACCACTAAAGGCACTTCTGCTTCTCTCTGCTTTGTCAAAGGACTTAAGATGATCAACTTATAATGTCTACAGAGTGCCAGGATGAAAAGATGTTCTGAAAATGCCTTGGATGAAAAGATGCTGTAAAAAAAAATAATCTTTACCCTGACAGGCTGATTACAATCTATGGTGCCATGGATTAGTGGGTGAGTATTTATTCAGTTTATTTTTTATTCCTATGTACAGATGCTCTGGACCACAATGACCTCTTTGAAGTCATTATTGGCTCTTGCATCCCTGAGCAGCACAGAGGGCACATTAATAAGCTGTGTATAGAAAAAGACAATGAAGTCCCCAAGAAGTCATTAAGAGCCTATTGTGACAGTCTGACTGTAGCCCACAAAAGCCACCGAATCTCTAAGCTAAAAATATCCCTTGGAAATGCTGTTGACACAGTTATTTCACATGGGCAGCAACATCCTCCCCACACACACACACACGCACACTCCCCTTGCTGGTCCTGCTCAGAGCAATGGATGTTCTGGGAAGCACCAGGCTTTCCTTGGGATTCAGTGATCTCCAAATGGTTCTCTCTGCACTGGCACCTTCCAGCTTTGGTGCTGAAGAGCAAGGTACAAGAGGAACCTAAATTTTCCCTCTGTCCTACAGTCGCCACCGGGTGAAACGCTGCACAAACACCCAGCTAGAGACTGCTGCTGGGCCAAAGGGCTGTGGCAGAGAAGAGCAGGCCAGGAAAGGATGGGAAGGAAACAGATACTCACCGTGTTTCTGTCCTTTTTGGTCCCAGAGGTGCTCCAAGCTCACAAAAACACTGTTTTCTGTGTCTAAGCAAATGTCAAGAGGGAGACTTCACCTCACTCCAACAGCAGAGGAACAGACCTTGTGTATTTGCTGGCATTCTGCATCCCAAATGCTGGCTGGGACACTCCAAGAAGTCAGTCCCAGCAGTAACAAACCTCAGCTGACTCAGTGCTCTTGTTCTGGGCCCTCTGCAGGCTCCACACATCACCACATTTTCTTGGTGTTCCTCACAATTTCTGAGTCTAGGTACAATGATTTGGTTTGTTTTTTTAACCGAAGCTAGAATTTGATTGTTGCCAGTCAAAACCATGGACAGCAATACATGTTCAGCCTTTATTTCAGTCTGAAGAAGTCCTATGCTAAGAGGACAGTTGATGTCATCCTCAGTGTTGTTGTCACTGTTGATGCAACTAAACAGCACAACCCCCTTCAATAGCCAAGTTTTATTGTTAAAAAACTAAAACCCAACACAAGAGGCTTACCCAGATACCTAAAACTTCTCTGCTCTATTCCTACATGTGAAATATGACAGATATTTTAATAGAGGGTTTGAAAAGTCCTTTAATGGGGACTCATCTCACCCTAATGTGCTCTGATGCTGCAAAAAGAAGTTACAGAGTATAAACAGTCACTGAAACAAGCAAAGAAAATGATGGGAATTGATGTAAAATCCAGTTCTGCTTTTCCTTTCCCTGATTAAAAGGATAAGGGACTAGATTATTCCCTGCTTTTCTCGGCTGTGGAGTCTCCAATATTGTGTCTAACTCATGCTGAGTAATGTGTATTGATTGCTTTGTTACAAGCTTTATTGTTCAGTCCATCACCAATAAAAAGTTTATGTAAAACAAGAGCAGAAGGAAGCAAGTGAGAGAAAGTGACTGGAGAGTGCAGATGCACACAGGGGGTAAATGCAGCTTTTATTTCCACACAGATATGCTATGCCCAAATTTTAGCAGCAGGAATTTATTTTTTCATCACCCTGTTTTAAAGCTTTTGGAGGAGGTTTTTTGTTTGTTTGTTGTTTTTTTCGGTTTTGTTTTTGGGTTTTTTCTTACTTGCTCATGTTCAAGTTTTTCTTAGGGAAACAAAGTGCCAGGAAGGAAAGGGGAAACCAGGTGAAGGTGCTAAATTAGCATATGAGGAGTGGCTGAGTGTTTTGCTGTGGAAAGGAAAAGGAAAGGACTGGCTGACAGTCTTTGGGGCTGGGTTTCTCTAAACATGACACGGGTGATGTGGTGGGTGTAATCACCAGCACTTCTCTCTCCTCCTCAGAGGCTTCTGGGCTGGAAATAATTTGATTTCCATGGCCAAATGTTATTGTATGACACGGCCTTGGCCAGGATGATGAATGAAGTGTGGCTGTGCTAATGATGCTCTGTTTGCAAAGGGGGTGTTCCCCTCTGCCACCAGCCTGGCTGAGATCCACCCAGTTTGCTTCTTAAACGCTGGAGAACCCTCACCAGTGAGGCACGGAAATAAATCCAGGGGATAAAGGGGGGTTTGGAGACTGACCCAGACCCACCCAGGGCCCTGTTGGGGTGGCACTGGCAAAGGGCTGTGGCTGCACTTGGGGGCTCTCTGCTGAGCCCAGCCCTCCTTTGGAGCTGCCTCTGCTGCTGGATTTCCCTGCAAAGCATCCCAAGGACATTGATCAGTCTCGGTTCTTGCGGTTCCATTAACTTTTCCTGGCCTCAGACAATAAAGCCGGAGAGTTAATTTCATTCATTTAACCGGTGGGAAGGGGGTGGGGGTGAAAAATAGACTGAATGCATTTTCTTTTAATCTGATGGATCCAGGATGCCGTGCTCGCCTCCCCGCCACCGTCAGCAGTGTCAGCACTCACCAGCATCTCCAGCTCTGCAAATAATGACTCACTTGGTTCAGTGGTCAAACTGAAGCAAAATCATGAAGTAAAAAAGTGCTTCAAGGTTATTCAACGAGAGGTTTTGACCCAAAACTGAGAGTTTACTTTTTTTTTTAAAGGCATTTATTCCTGTCTTCTTTTTTTGTTGTTTTCTTTCCCAAGCAACAGAGGTGTCAATTTAAAAAGAAAGTGTTATTTCAGAAGGAAAAGTTGAAGCATTCTGTTAGGAAACAGAAATGTGGGAAAATGTTTTGACCTCTCTTTTTCCTTCTTAATTTTAACTTTGTATTTTTGTCCTAGAATAAATTGTTCACACGCTGAGTCTGAACAGAATAGTACTGCTAATCACTTCCCCCAGATGCCATATTTTGGTGAATTAGGTATTTTCACAATGAATATTGCCTTGTCTCTTTCCTTGATCCTGGTTTTGCCCAGGTGACATGCAAGAACAAAGCATTGCAGCAAACAGGGAAGTGCCAGCTGGGACATCAACATCCCTTTTTAAGAGTGGAATTGGAAGAGGAACAACCATGGAGCACCGTTTTTTTTTATTCCTTCCCCCTATATAATTGTTTTTACTTCAGCTTTTCTGGGCCTGGTTACCAGCACTCTGCCTGGGAGGGAGGATGGTCCTCTGTGCTGCAGGAAAATTGGAGAGTGTGGGTCAAAAACATACCCATGGGTCACTAGAGGGTGATGCCAGGGAGAAACAGAGCCCAGCACATGTGAGAGCAGTGAAAGCAAGGAACAAAACCCTATTACACATGATTATTACTTGCCTCTCTGCTCTTAGAATTAAAAACGGGCTATTTACCCCACTCTGGTAGGATTTTGGTTGAGAAGATGCAAGTTGGCATTCGTAACTTGCTGGGAAACCCAGGCAGGGAACCTTCTCAAACAAATCCCTTCTTCCCACCAAATGAAGGCAGTGATGCTTTGTGTTATTCTATATCAAATTCTTAGTCAAAGAAGGAATGCACCATCTCCTTCCCTGGTGATCCTGTTTGAAAACCTTGGCATGTGTCACAACAGGATTGAGTCACCTGCTCTACAAAGATGCAATTTAAAGGACTACAAAGGAATCCAAGTTCTGAAATGAAAGAAAAAGGAAGAAAACGGCCTAAGGGACACCCATGACAATAAAAAATTACTTCAGCATTCCCAATTACTTGGAGGGATACAAATTGCTTTTGACCTTGTGCACCCTCCAACGCATCCTGTCTGTGCTGGGTGAAGAGCTGTGTTGGTCATTTTTGGCAAAGCAGAGCAAAAGCAGCGCCAAGGCTGCCACCACCACCACAAACCAACCAGCTCTGGACATGAACAGAGCTACAGAGAACTGTGCAGGAAGGATGGAGAGAGAAAAAAGCGGAGATGCTAAAAAAAAAAAATAAAAAAAAAAATCAGCAGTTTGAAATCTGGGTGATCTGGTGCAAAATAAACTCAGAGCACCCTGGCAGAGGGCCAGATAACCCTTGCCAAGGCCTGACAGCTTCCTGTGGCAGGTGTCTCTTGGGACGTGAGGAATGAGGGATTTCATCTCAGCTGCAGAACCTAGCCTGTGACAGCTTTAACCTGTCCTGCACCTACTCCCACCTCCTTTCAACGGGTGCAGCAAATCCCTTCCATTGACTCAGGAACAAGAGGCTTGTGCTGTGTTTGAGTGAGCGAAAACCCAAATGATTCTCTTCCTAATTAGCCTAATGAGCCTTTTGGCTCTCGCATGATGACAAGTAAATGAATTTGCCCTTTCCTTGACAAGTTCTTATGGGAATGATCCGAAGCCTTTCGTAACAATGCATCAAAAGTACAAAGTCATTAAAAACAGTTGTCCAACTATGAAATTAGTTATTGATTAATATTGCTTCCAGACAGCCATATTGTTCATTTAAAGAAAGAGAAGAAAAAAGAAAAAAGAATTCCAATGTTCATATTTCTTCATGAAAGAGGTTATTGAAATATGGAAAACATTTGAGATCCTGAGGTCATATATGTCTGTACTTCTGTGCTCACACAAACTAATTTTTTTTTCATTTAAGCTTCACAGGGGTCTTGCACTTAGAAAAAGTTGTTGATCACAGTAAACACCTTGACTGATCTGGTCTTGACGTGCCCTTTCCCAGCTGTAGAGAGCAGCTTCTTCTGGAAGCAGCTTTACAAAAATGAGCAGAACAAGTCCTGCTGTGAGTCACAGGGAGTTTGTCATCTCCCAGGCTGTGAGACACAGTTATAAAGAGAACAGAGGGCTCCTAAAAGTGGCTGAAAGGCCCCTGATCTGTGAATAGAGCCAGGAAATAACAGTCACATCAAGTGTTATTAAGGGCCAAAAGAGCCGTGTTAGGAGGAGCAAGAGCACAGACAGCCTCTGTGCAATGGTCCATCTCCACCAGGACGATTTCCATGGTCACCCAGACAGGTCAAGAGATGTGTGTCTGCACTTTTGTACCAGTCAGCCTCCAAAATCCCGCAGTGTTTGAAGTGAGAAGAAGGAAAATGATGTAGAGGGGAAGAAAAGGAGCAGTGAAGCAGTACTTGTGTTCACACTAAGCAGAAAGAATTTTTTTAACATTGTGGTGGCAAACAAAGTGAAATGACTGCCTTACCGCGGTGCTATAACTTTGTATGTTTAAAACCATAGTGCATCTTGGAATCCTCTCCCTTCCACAGAAGTGGCATTTGTCAGAATACAAAAAAAATTCCAAGTGCAGTTTGGGTTCCTTTTCACTCTGAGGTCATTGCCAGCCAGCATTCATTTGTGGGCTGAGTTGGTCAGAAGTTTTCCAAAATACAGTGGTTTTTCCCACGTAGATATCTACTTACTGAAACCAATGTCTGGCAGAAAAAAAAAAAAAAAAGCATATTTCCCTGAAATTTCAGTTCTCGGAGGAGTCTGGCCCAACAAATGGCACAGTTATAGTATTGTTCCTCCATTACAATTGCCTCAGAATGATTACTCTTGTATTTCATCCTCAGCTGATTAGTCCCTCAGCTCAATTGCTTTCAAAAGAATAAAATACCATCTATTTGTGTTTTTGCTTCTGTGGGGAAAAATCTGCTTATTGTGGTAAACTAAATAGATTGGTTTTGTCTGTGTGTGGTTTTGTTTTAAAGAACGAAATAATTTTGCTGGAAGTGAAATTCTGATTTTTGAGGCTCTCTAGTGCAACTCTTCTATTTTGTGTTGATTTGAGAAACAGTCTGGACAGCTGATATAAACAGCTCTGGAAGCTCGGGCTGAGGTTCGGAATCACAGAATCATGGAATGGTTTGGGTTGGAAGAGGCATTAAGGATCATCTAAGGATCATCCAGCCCCCTGCCATGGGCAGGGACACCTTCCACGCTCCCAGGGTGCGCCAAGCCCTGTCCAGCCTGGCCTTGGACACTTCCAGGGATGGGGCAGCCACAGCTTCTCTGGGCACCCTGTGCCAGGGCCTCACCACCCTCACAGGGAACAATTCCTTCCCAATATCTAATCTGAGGTTACTCTCTGTCAGCGTGAAGCCATTCCCCCTTGTCCTGTCACTCCAGCCCCTTGTAAAGTCTCTCTCCATATTTTCTGTCTGTCCTTCAGGCACGGGAAGGCCACAACGAGGTCACCCCAAATCTTCTCCTCTCCAGGCTGAACAATCCCAGCTCTCCCAGCCTTTCCTCCCAGCAGAGCTGCTCCATCCCTCTGACCATCCTGGTGCCTCCTCTGGGCTCTCTCCAGCAGCTCCAGGCCCTCCCTGTGCTCTGACCACAGTCATTTGAGAAATGGTGTGCTTAAAAATATTTAGTCCTTGCCCTCTTTTTTTAATATCAGGTGTTCAGATAGTCTGGAAAAGTTTTAGACAGAAATCCAACGTGAAGCTTATCAGGTTTGCCTATTATTCCTTATCAAATCCGAAACATGCCAGGCATCATTTAGCCTGAAATATTTGGCATTTCACAAACCCTTGCTACCTGTCACTCAAATCCAGGTGATGGGCACTTCAAAGGAGACCAAGGTGCAGTTTTGAGCTCCTTTTCATAAGTTTCTTTGGACCCACGTTTCTTACATGGAAGCCCTCTAGTTAAGGCTTGAATCCCTGATGAATTTCCATGCATTATTAACCTAATTGGACACAACATATATTCTGAGATCCTCATTAATATTTTTTTAACACATTGCGGCGTCTTTACCCTTGAGCAGTCAACCGAGTTTTCATCTCCATAAAAATGGGCTCCTCATAACCAGACAATATCCAATCATTTCCAGTCCATAAGGTAAATTTCCTTTATATTCTTTCCATTTTGCAGTTTTCTTACCAATCAGCACAATAACTTTCACCCTATGGATTATTTCCCCATAAACCTTGCCGCTACTGCCAGGAGCTGCCTGGGAAGGATGGAAACCTGAGTTGGAGGACACATGAAAGAGATCATCTCAGGCTAAATGAAAGCTCTTTTTAGCAGAATTATTCCACTTATTCCTGTGATTTCAACCCTTTGCTGATTCCAATCATCTTCAAAATGAATAAATTAATGGCAATAGGGTAATAACATGCCAATGATATATTATTTAGCAATATTGACTGGTAAATAAATGGTGCCCCAACCCACTGGTTGTTAAATTACTTCATTTATCTGTGTAGCAGGAACATTTTGGAGTCCAACACCTGAATAGCACAGTCTGAGGTGATAAAAACATAAGAGGAATGACCCTAAGCTAAAATGATTACTGGTGTTTGTTAGGCACTATGGCTGCAATAAAAATGTTAATCAGCCAGAACAATTGTTAGGTAAAATATTTTTAAAATATAAATTTAGATATGTTTTATTGTTATTATCTAAAATTGAACTATGTAGATTATTTTAAGTGGGTAGATTTTTGTTTGTATCCATGAAATTGCTACCATATTAACAAGATTTTCCAGACATTAATGGATTGATTTCTGTATAATTGTAACTATATTAATTCATCCCAATTACCTCTAAGTAAAATTTAAATTAAGTTAAATTGAAGAAATTAAAAATGTTTGAAAACCCTACATGGAAACCTTGAGGCATCATAAGGTTGTCGTTTCTCATCTCTAATATCATTCATTCTGCAACTGAGAACACAACATAAATAGCCTTGGTTCTCCCAAGACTTGTAAACTCTTATTTTCTGTACATTTCAAACCCAACTTAAAGGTCTCTCCATAAAGCCAATATGATTGTTTTTTCCCCACTGGTGGATAAAGTGTCTGTGTCTGTTTCCTCACTTCTCTTGGTTTCATACTGAGGAAGCTGATGCTCAGATGATCCAGTGATAATGTGGAGGTGTTCAACCAGGAAGGGGAGTTGAAATACAGAGTGGGAGCTCTGGCAGTGGTCTGAAGGGGAGGGGACAGTCACGACAGGCTTAGAGGCACCACAGGCACTCGGGAACCACCCAAAATGGCCAAAACGAGCCCTCAGCAGGGCTTGGTGGCAGATCCAGGCTGAGATGTCTTTTATCTGATCTTGGAAAACGCAGCTGTCTCCCAGCTTAGCCAGACCTGCCTTGGTTGCGTTGTGCTGGAGGAGTTTAGGTTCAGCTGGCTTCCATTGGAGCTTCTTGATGGCCAAGTTCTTCCACCACTGGGCTCAGAGGAGCTGTGCAGGAGTTCACGTGGAAGCGAGAATTTGCAATAGAACCGTTGCACCTCTGGGAGGAATTTGGACAGTTTGGTAAAGCAGGAACGTGCCATCTACCCACACGCTTTTCAGCTGTGTTTTGGGGACCTTAGCACCTGATATCTCCAGGTATTTCAGCTCACTTGCATCTTCTTTGTTCATCTCATGACTGGCCACCTCTTTCAAAATCCTGCTCCAAAAACGCTTATCTCCAGCTCCTGATTTCCAGACCACACTGGGCTGGGCACTGGACAGCCTTGGGCTGCACCTCTGTTCATTTCTTTAAGGTGTTTGATCGGCTGCACTGATATGGAGAACTAAATTTTTTAATAGGGGCTGCCAGCATATTCAGTGTTCTCTTCAACTGGAATTTTCCAGCTGTATGGTCTCTGTGGGCTTCAGGGGCTGGCCAGGTGGCCTGCTCAGGATTTAGCAGCCATCCAGAACGAGCAGAAATCAGATAAAACACCCAGTTTAGATCATCTGTGCTCTGCTAGAATTAGACGGATGCAGGTCACACTGAGAACCAGTGAAAGCCATCCCCCTCCCTGCAGCAGAGTCATCCATCTGGAGAGAGGTGCTCACAGGGAAGAGAAGCCTTGCAGAAAGGTGTTCATTAATTGCGTTTTTGTTCCGGACCCTCTGGTGAACAGAGACGCACTGGGAACAAATGAAAGTTTTTGGAGTTGGGGGGGGGGGAAAAAAAAAAGGAGGAAAAAGTTTTGCCTCTTAGAGCAGGGAAATAGTTTGAGGCTATGTTTTAATTAAAATGAATATCTGCACTATCTTAATGTTATTGCCAGTTAAGTGTAGCAGGGTGATTTAGAGTTCTGTAACACAATTATACTCCGGTAATGAAGCTCCGCAGAATTATCCCAGGAATTCAAAATGCAAAGGGAGCAGTAGCTCTCATTTGTAACCATGTTACGGCCTCTATTGTTACAGTATTTTCTGTTTTCCTCAAAGATTAACTCAGTCCTATTTAAGTCTCTGGTTACATTAAAGAGAGGTGGGGAGCGAGTGACAGCAGCTGTTTTACCATCCCTGGAGAGAATCCTTTCCAAACGTCCTGCTCCCAGCAGAGAGATGCCTGTGCTCCTGCTCTCTGCTGGGGCCAGGACAGGACATTCGCCAGAAATATCACATCTTTTGAGGGGAGACCTCAGGTAAGAGGCCTTGACAGGTGACGTGGAGCCTTTCAGAGTTGCTTTATGCCTTTTCTTCTGCTTCTGCATCCTTCAGATGTGCCTGGGAGCTCTCATCTGCTTGTGGGCTCCTGATGGGATTCCTGCTTTGGAAACGCAGGGCTGCATGGGAGTGGGAAGCTCCCTGCTCTGCTTGGTCCTCTTCCACATCCGTGAAAAAGCATTCCTACATCTTCAGCAGTCCTTCCAACACAGCCGAAGTTCCACACATCACTAAAATTGCTGGAGTTATGTTTTTAGGCTTGGATGTTGAGTTTGACCTCCAGGATTTACCTGGGTCACGCCTCAATGAGCTTTACCAGGTGAGCCAGAACATCCACCCTCTGTGAATAAAACACTCAAATCCAAACAGGTTCCCCTTCTGCCCATCCGCAAGAAATGCTCATTTCTCTGCCCTAGGAATAAATTTGCTCAATCCAGAAGTGATCCAGAGCACAAGTCCTTCAAGCCCACCAAAAATCTTTTCTTGGGGAAGATGCTGAGTTACAGAATGAACGTGGAACCACAGACTCACCAAAACCTGCTCTGCCTCGAGAGCTCTTCACCTCTGACTGAGAGCGACCCAAGTTTTTGTTCCTGGAAAGGGGAAGACTGGACACAGGAAGAAACCCTGCCAGTTTTCATTCCCATTGGAAACAAATTTGTTTGCCATTGAGGAAAGATGAAAACTGAATCAGAGCTCACTTCGCTCGAGTTTGTGATTTGCAGCAAACAGATTAAAAGCAGAAAGGAATCGATACCATAATAAGCACAATCCTCAGAAACCTCCAAACCCCTATAGCAGATCCCAGAAGTCTGATTAATCCAAGAAAACAGACTTTGTATACTCTCTCCCTGTATTTTTTTTTTTTTTTTGCACAGTTTCATATCAAAACTAGGGTCCAGACTGCTCAAATGAGGCATATCTGTCAACCTTTCAGGGTTGTCACTGTTCAAATCTAGCATCATACTCCTGCAGACAGAGATTCTAGCTCCAACCAGGTGGCACTTTTTGGGGAGAAAAATAAAAATGGTCAATAAAACCAAGTTTTAAAAATGTCTTGCTGCTCTGCTCTGTGGTTCAGTTTGAAATAAATTGGGATGAAAGAAATGTTTCAAACCTGAAATGTGCAGCATTTCTTACCCTTTCAAAATGGAATGTTTCTATTTGCTTGCTTGAAACTAATTTTAGTTTGTCCATTTCTTTCCAGTGGAGCCTTTTGCAACCACATTTCCCAGATCTTAGCAACAAGAACAGCTCTTTCTTTCAGGCCCTGGTCTGTTCACACTGAGCTGTGCTTTTCTGCCTCCAGGCCTTCTAAAATATTATCCAATGGGGCAAAATGCTGCTCAACATGTGTGAAGACCTTGCCTTTCACCTTTAGGTCAATCCCACCTCTACGACCCAAAAAGTACAATTCTTCCATTGTTAAGTTTTACCTGAGGAGTCAAGGCTGTCACCTCACAGCTGTGTGAAAACCCACAGCTAAAGCTCTGACTTGAGGCAGAAGCTCACTGTTAGCATAAAAAATAGGTCAGTCCATTTTCTGCAGAAAACATTCCTCCTGCAAATTTTTGGTCCCTCTCCAATCTCTTGCTAAAGGCTCATGACCATGGAATAAAGGCTAAGGTCAAATGTCCCAGAGCTATGAGACACTATCTCAGGATGCAGGTGTCCTTGGGCTCTGATTTAGGTTTCCATGTGTCTTACTGCATTTGTTTAATGATTTTCTAGGCACCTATGGCCATAGCATCTGGGCTGCTGCCACAAATTAAATGCAATCAGACGTTAAATCAAACTGCCTCCAGCAGGCTGCAGAAACAGGTCCCCTCCTGCTGCTGCCACCATCGGGCAGGAGGGACTCAGGAATGGGTCAAATTCATGCAAAGGCATTGCTGAGAGGGCGTGTCTTGGAAAGGTGGCAGAGCCACTGTGGATTAGCAGGAAATCCACACTCTTGAACTGGAATTCCTCCTCTGTGAATATCAGAGAAAATAGGGCTGGAAAACCTCTCAAATTACTTAAATATTCTACAGGCTCACTATAGAGAGAACCTGCCCTTAGGCTTCCTTTCGGGCAAAATCTCAGGCATCGTTTATGCAGCACAAGACCCTGAGGTTCAGACACTGAGATTTGGTGTTTTATGGCTCCTTATTAGATATTTATTCCCTCAGCATGACCACTTGAATTTGCAGTAGCTCTTGTTGGGGGAGATGGACACCTATCCAAGGCCACTGCCTGGTGGGAGTGTTCCTTCACTTGCATTTGATCCCTTTTGGGACTTTATATTCCGTATGTTACTATTGGAGCCAGACGCATGCATGACCATTACCAGCCTGAGTGATCACAGCTGGAACGTATAAATTGTCTGATATAAAGGAATATTTATCAAGAATTTTTCCCAAACAGTGTAATGTAAATTCAGCCCTGTTTTGGGGTGTGAGAAAATTGTCATTTCTAGCACTGTGACAATATGAAGTTATATCTGACTCAGTGCTGGTTTGTCAAAATAGCCAAAATAGCCAGATAATAATTCAATTTAATCCTCTTTATTGTGAGAGAGTGAGGGAGACTCTCAGGGCATGTAAAATCTGTCTGCATGTGTCCATCTGCTTGCAATAGCTTTGTGTGGCAGCTTGATTGGAAGTGATTTGCATGGGAAGGAAAGGTCGCTGTCTCTGAAGGACAAAATCCGCCTCTGCGTCCAACCAATTCTGGGAGCCATTGGTCACCCTGGGATGACAGCTCTGAATTGCAGGGCAGTGTTTGCTGCATTTATTCCTCCCAGTAATTCAGGGGGCGTGTGTGAGTGGAGGAGGTGTCACACATTTGGCCGGGTTCAGGGTGTGAGAGAGGCACCAGGCCACGGTCACCTCAAAAACACTGAGGGATATTTACAGAGCAGAAAAAAATCGTCAGAAGCTGTTTACTGATTAAACTTGAAGCAAGCCCAGTCCTTCCACAAGAGCAATCATCTGCTATTCATCACAGATCCCTGCAAGTCTGGATGCAGGAGCTGATGCAAAGCTCGGGAAGTCCTTCGTGTTCAAAGTCACTTTCTGCTGTTTGTGTTAATGATATGGGAGCCCTGAGGAACCTTGAGCGAGCCTTGGTTTAGCTTCTGGACAGAAGAGAAAAGCCATCAAATAGATGTCAAAAAGAGCAGAGACAAGGGGACATCCCTTCTGTCGGGCGCCAGGTCAGTGGCACAGCTCGGGAGCATCCCAGCCTTCCAGAGCTGTGCTCCAAGCCCCACCAGTGGGGCCACACAGCACCTGTGACTGGAGCCCAGGTCTGCTCAGCTGCATCTCCAACCACAGCTAGGATGGAGCTGCAAACTTGCTGGGTAAATAAAAACTGTCTTGGGTGAAAAAATGACTGAGGATTCAAGTTCATTCCTATCTGAATGAAAATGAGATCGATCTGTTCCTTTCTTATTTTACAGTAGGATTTACAGTTTTGTGCATTTGGATTGTCCCTCCCTTCTGACTTCAGATCCTGTTGTGCAATGTGACCACACTTGACAGATGTGGACAGTGATTCCCACCAGCTTTGTGAACACAGGCAGGGCGACAAGAAGGGAGCTCCAGTGATATTTTATGGCCCCAACCTATACAATCCCTGTGGATTTCCTTCTGTGGATACTGAGAGTGGGAAGATTATTTAAAAAAAAAAAAAAAGGTCAAATGGCTCCTGTCTTGTGTACTGGTGATTGTTTTCACAGATTTGTACAACAACTGGTGCCATCAACAATTGGTGCTTGTACTCACAATCCATGGAGCACTTCCAAACAAAGCAGCACTGACATGTGGATAGAAAGAAGGAAGAGTCATCAAGTTGCACCAGCTTGTACCTTCACTCTGGTTTGAAAATCAGAGTTTTCACTGATGCCACAGCTTGAAGTTAAGTCTGATTGAATTTCCACATCAGAAACACAAATTACCTTGATATTTTCTCCCCTTTTAGATGGTCATCTTCCATTAGGAAAAAGAAATCAATTCCCAAGAAGCTTGTCTTGCTGTGTAGGTGGAACTGTCACACATTAAAACTGCTTTCAATCACCAGCAAAACGCAAAAAGCAGCAATTTTCTTTCTCTGTTTCACCCTCAGTTTGAGGCCTGATTTTCTAACACACCAACAGCTTTGCTGGGGAAAGTATGTTCTTCCTTGAACACAAGAAACAAGGGAAGAGAGCAGCTTAGTACTGAGCATGTAAAGACTCTTAAAGAGAAAATGGAGCAGAAATCCTTGGGAAAGGTATTTCTGATGGAACAGATCCTGTGCTTGACAGGAGTGCACTCTGCAGCACTGGACTCAGAGAGAACAGGAGGTGCTGGATCTCACCAGGAATGGATAATTCCAGAGTCCTCATACCAGGGACATCACTTCCAATCTCAGCAGGGTCACACAGTTATGCTCCATAGCCGGGAGAGTGCTTTGCTTATTGAAACACAGAATGAGCTATCAGGGAACACGGTGTTTAAACCAACATGAACAATGGCTCCCCGTGCACTTTGCAGCAAGTCATTTAATCTCTCTGTGCTTCTCTCCTCTGCAGGCTGAGGACAATACTTATCATATGTGCTGGGACACTGCAAAGCTTCATCTGCTGAAATTATTGTTGCTCTTTGTAACTACAGAGTGTTACGAGAAGAGATAATGGAAGCACAAGTGAATTTCACATTTGAGTGGTGGCCATTAAGCCTTGCTAGAGTCCTCTGACTTCAAAGACATTTTATCTCTCCACTCTAGTGAAAGATTAGACTCCAAGAATCCACCTTGCATATAAACCTAGACAGGGCTAATTTTTGGCCATGTTTCCCCTGGTGTTGTTATTTATCCCACAGACAAGAGACTATGGGAGTATTATTTGGAACTGCTTCCTAGTTTGAAGTGTCTGCCTAAAAATACATGTTGCTCCCACTTTCTCTCATGGGTGGTGACATCAGCACTGCTGTTTGCCAGAAGCCAGGAATGTGCATCTGAAATCTTCTTCTGAAGAGATTCACTGGAAGCCACGAGCAGTCTCATCCACAAATAGTTTTTTAACAGATGTTTGGTACCTTTTGTGTTGTCTGTGGAGCGATTTACGCGTCCCCTGCCGGCTGGAAGGTGCCCCATGTTAGTACAGCAGGGGTATAATCAGAAAATATCTCCTGTTGTAGGGAAGTGCCAATCCTTCTGTGTGCACGTGAGTGAATGCACGTGAAGTGTCACAGGAGTTACTTGGTGCCCGTGGATGGGCATGGAGGGCACACGGGGCACACAGGGACGTTGGTGCAGTTGCTCACGCACACAGCAAGGCATGAAAACTCCCCAAAACCTCCGCGTGGCTTCGGTAGAGCTGACCTCGTGTGTCTGGCGGGCACAGAGAGCTCCTGCCCAGGGGTTTGCCCTGTCCAAACGGCAGGATGGACAAGGAAGACGTGCTCCAGAAAACCTGGATAGGGTTGGAAACACCAGGAGAGAGGGCAGGGAAGTCCACATGAGATCCAGGAGCTGAGCCCTGGCAATCCCAACATTCAGCCAAGAGCTAAGGCATTCCCTTCTCCGTTCTATCAGAAAGGACCATCCTCATCCAAAGCCTCAATGCAGCTCTGTGTGCTCCCAGCCGGGCTGAGTCATGGACCTGTCCTTGGTGGCACATTTCAGGCACTGTGGTGGGGTCGGAAGGACCAGTTTGTTTTGCCACTCCAGTTTGGGGGTCAAAATCTGTGGGATTTTCAGATCTGCGGTTGTCAGTCAATCTTGTCAAAGCGCTAAAAGTCAACAAAATAGAAACTCTCTTTTAAATGGAAAGCAGAATTTTGCAGGGAGCCAGGTCTGAAAGAATTGTGACCAAAAAAATGGCTTTTTTTTTCATTAAAATTCAAATGCAGATAAATAAGCAACAGCTCCAGTGAGGATTATGGAAGTTCAGTATTTATGAGGAAGCAGAAATTTTATAAATATTGAGATTGGCTATTTTCTACCTACATACCTTTTTTTTAGAAGAGTAATAACATTTGCTAGTCCAGCAATAATACTATGCATTTATGCAGCAGCTTTCATCCAGAGATCTCCGAGCACTTTACCAACATTGACTGGATGAAGCTTCACAGAGCTCTTATCGAGGAAATAATGAATTATTATTCCCAGTTCATAAATTGAGAAATGTTTGCACAAGAAGATCAAGGAATTCTGTCCGGAGGCGAAGGCTGAGGACGTGGCAATGCTGTGGCAGAGTCTGGGAGCTGTTATTGCAGAAATTATTCTCCATCTGAGGGACTCCACCAGTTTAAAGATGTGGTTAGAGGGACAAAAGTTGCTGCAGGAACTGATGGGCTGAGCTTAGAGCACGTCAGGCACTTCACACCAACTGCCTGGGTGCTGTGGTAGGTGACAATAAATGAGAGTAACTTCTTCTTACAGATCAGCACCGGTATTGTATGAATTAAATAAAGGGTAGATCAACTCAGAGTTAAGAGCTAAATAGCTCTGTGGCCTCATGTATTCAGTTAGTCCAGGTATCTCTCCTTAGCATTGAATCATGCCATGTAAATGTCACTTTTATGGATAAGGTCAATTTAAAATATGTTCCCAACAGCAGCAGCAGCCACAACAACAACAACAACATCAACAGTAACATCAACAACAACCCAAATGATGTTTTAAAGGTTGTCAAAACTTATCCTCTGCAAGGCTTTTTAATGAAATTTGCCCCTGCTTTAAAAAGAAATTCTGTCTTAAATATAAGAAAGAAAAAGAGTATCAAAATCAAATGAAAGATAAATATAGACTGAGCAGAAAATGTGTTTTCATCAACTTTTACCATTTAGAAGGACAAAAAGTAGATAAATTTAGGGCTTTCCTCTTTTCAAAAAGAAAAATTCTTCCATTGTATCAAAATACCCAACAGGAGAGTTGAGTCTTCCCCTGCCTGAACTTGGATTTCAGAATAGGTCTCCACCAGTATCACAAAGTATCTCAGACAGTTAGGAGGTTTCTTTGCTTAGACTCAGTCTTGTTATGGGTTTGGAAATTTTTTCCTCTTTTTTCCCCACTTTTCCTTTTGGCTGCTTTATGACATGTTTAAAGTGATCAAGATTACTGGGCTGAATAATCTCCAGGCAATTAATTGACTAAACTGCAGCTAAGGTGATTAAGAAATTTTAATGGCTGAAGGGATGTTGATAATGAAGATGGGGATGATGGCAATAACGATGCTAATGATTAAATTTGTGGATTTCTAGACTTATTTTGCTCATCACCATCACTGCCTATTTTGATATAGGAGCTTCTGGCTCTGAGTTGCAACCTGGGTGTGTGCAGGGGGTGGAATGGCTCTGTCCTGGAAACACTCACGTGGCCAATTGGAAGAAGATTTCACATCACCCTTGATGTAGGTATTGCAGTCTGGAGCTTCTCATCTAATCTAAGGTCTTGTCTCTCACCCACTAATTTATATCAATCCCTTTCATTCCATTCACATGTAACACCTTTTCAAATCAAGCAGGGGTGTCTTTTTAAGGGCTGTAAGTGGCAGGGAATTCACAAGATTTAGCTGTTGCAGGCATCAATTACTGCTGCTGTTTAGAGCCACATCTCCGTCTGAGTTTGAACACATCTTTGAAGTTTGCATCCATTGGGCTTTGCTGGAATGTTTTCATTCCAGTTGAAGAGCATTTTGTTTACAAATCCCTTCCCCATGTAAGTACTGAATGATGATGATGATCAAGTCATCACTGTTTTACTGCATGTGATACAACCAACAATATCTCCTGGAAATTGGCATTTCCACTCCCTCAGCAAGGGCTGGGATCCAGCTGTCTGAGGCATGGGCAGCCTTTCTCCTGACGTGCACAGACCACAGCTCTCAGCTGGAGTTATTAAAGAAAGAGATCCCAAGGGAGAGGTTTCAGAGAAAATCACCGATATTTGCTCATTTCTTTAGGACTTGCATGTCTGAATCTTGATTGTTTCTCTCCAGTTTCAAGTAAAGCTGAATGTTGAGGCTGTTTTCTTTTGTTTTGTTGGTGGTTTAGGGTTTTTTTCCCTCCAGGGATCACATTCCTGACCGTGGTAACTGCTGGGATGGAGAAGGCAGGAGGAGGGAAGGCAGTGCTGCAGGCTTTTAGACTAAGGCAGCATATTTTGTGCCTTCATTCACCCAGTGGCAAAGCCATCACTCCTTAAAACCCCCTTCAAGGATGCTTTTTGGTGGCCTGAATCCACCGAGCTCGCAGTCCAGATTCCCAGGCAGAGCAGGAGGCTGGGAGGGGTTATTGTTTTGTTCTCCCTGGTGACCAGAACCTGCTCTGCTGCTGCTTTTCTCCCGCTGATCCTCGACTGATGGATCTGGCAGCATCCGAGGGGAAGGGTCAGAGTCCAATGGATTAATGGTGCTTTGATTGACTTGGTGCTGTTTGATGTGCTGTAGATACGCTCAGGCTGTGGCTCCTGTCTCTTTATCTTCCCTGTGCAGTGGTGTTGACAGCTTCCCCAGTTCCCTCCTGAGCTGGCTTTACGGCACCAGGAGTTTCTCGGGAGAAATGTTTGCCTTTGCTTCCCGGATTCTCTCTGTCACCCACACAGCAATCCATCCTCTTCGTGTAAGGACGGGGCCCATGGATGCAGCAACCCACTTGGAAAGCGAAGTGGTTCACTGGCTCTTTAAGAAGAGAAAGATCCAAATAAAAAAATCCCAGTCCCAAAGCTTTAGGAATGCAAAAAACTCAACTGCTGCTCTGAAAAGTCAGAATTCACCACGACTGCTGATGCCAAAGACGTCTCTCCTCTGCACATTTCTGGTGTGCTGGAACACTGATGTGTCACAAGCATGGAAATGGTTTCCTACAGCCCCTTTTCTCACACCGGGGAGAAATTCTCACTCCGAGCTGCCAGGCAGAGCCTGCGCTTCCCACCAAGGCTTCGTTTCATGCGTGGCCCTGTCGAAATGCACAGTCCAGGAGGCAGCACAGCTCTGGGCTCTTTTCCCGAGCCTGGGAGTGTGAGAGATGCTGGGGGTGTGAAGAGGGAAGTTTGTGAGTCTTGGCACATCAGATGAGGACAATAGATGACCTCTTGGAAAGACTTAAACACAGAAAAGTAAAAATAAAAAGAAGAATCTGGTTGTAGCCACACTGAGAATTGAAACGTGATGGCTCCAGAGATAAAATAAGGTATGCTGCATCAGGATCCTAATCTCCAGGACTTGATAGATACCAAGAGGTTCTCTCTAGTCCTGGTGTTTCTGTTCTTTCACTTAGTTTTAAGTGCAGAGCTCTTTATCCACCCATTTAATTGTTCAATCTTTCCAGAAAAATGGCAGGATTTCTTACAAAATGTGCAAAAACTTGAAGCAGCCATGGCCTTGTGTGTCTAGGTAAAATGCCAATAAGGGAAATTATTATTGTATGGAGAGGGAAATTCTAGGCTTCAAAATTATCCCACTGAAAAATTGAAAATGAAGGTCTTTTAAACCCTTTTTCTCCCTTTCCCAATTGAAATATAAATGAAAAGAGCTTCCTTGGATTGAATCATGACTCTGTGTGTGTGTGATTAATTCAGATTTCATCCTACCTGGAGTCCTTGACTCGCTGAGACCGTTTTTGATGCTCTGGAGATGAGCTGCACTACAAGGAGACTGGAACTACATAAAATCACCGAAACCAAATTTGAAAACAAGCGACCTCAGGAGGTCACCCAGTCCAGCCCTGCCTCAAGGCTCCATCAGCTACTTCTAAACCTTTCCTGACAGATGCTTGTTTAACCTGCTCTTAAAAACCTCTGGTGGTTCCACTCTCACAGCAATCTGTTCCAGCCCTTAGCTGCCCTTTGCTGTTGGATGTTTTTCCTTCATGTCTAATATAAAACAAACAATTATCTCTATTTTCTCACCCCTTTGGAGACATGAAAGATATGCTTTCAGATATTGAGACCACACTTTTCAACAGAGAAATCATCACTCTCCAATCAGGCTGATTGGGCAGCAGGTCAGACATTTTTCTTTACCATACACAAATCCCTATCATTTTTCTACCTATTTATTTGTATTTTCTCTCCCACATGCCATACCATTCCTTGTCTGTGTGTCCATTTCTCTCCACATCTCCTGGATTTGCCTGTGCTTTCAATATTTCCTTTCCCAGCTCAGCAGAGCAGGTGAGAGCCCAGCTCAGGCAGCAGCAGCTCCCCCAGCTGATTTGTTGGGAGCTGACGTCAAGGGGAGCTCTCCAGTTTGTCCTACTGGCCCTTCCCTGAACTATTGATGTAAATATGTGACAAAAGCATCCCTCATGCAGGCTGTTACTCTCAAATGAAAACATGACACGTCCATAAAAAGTGATCTATGTGTAATCATCACACACATGCCTTCAGACAGGGCACAGCAGTGACTTGCTAATTAAGTTTTACAATCCAGCGGTTGTGAGAAAGATAAAAACATGTCCCCGGTCAATCCATTACAAAGAGAACAGAACATCTGACCTTTTCATCCTGCCTTCCGTTTGCACTCGCTGGATCCATAACCTTTTCCAGCTGGAACAGAAAGTTCAATTAAGTTTTGTTGGCTCAGAAAACTGCCCGTGTCCTGGAGAGTAGATTAGGCACTCAGGGGCTGCAATTATCCATCTGGTGCCACTTCAGCTATAATATCTATATATTTATATACATTCTGCCATCCTTGCAAGGGTAAACATTGTGCTGAGTTGCTCGGAGGAGGGTCACATTCCCTGCTGCTGGGGGCTCCTCTGGTCCCCACATTCCAAGCCACCAGGGCAAACCCAATGTCACTTCTGCCACCCAGCCCCGCAGGGAATGTGTCAACCAGGAATGGATTCATCACGTATCACCCAATGTCTCAAGTTTCCATCTCTGTCAATCCGCTGATTTGTGGATCTGCGCTTTCCCACAGTCCAGGAGAGGCATGCAGAACCTTTGGGAATAATTTAATCTCTGTTGAGAAAGGGATTTTATAAATACAGACACATGTATATATTATATATAGTTAGCACTCCTGAGGACAAAGGGCTTGGCCTTGGCAGCTCACTCATGCAATTACATCAGAGAAGAGGCACTGACAGGGACCAGCACATCAATCATCCAGGTGATCAATAACACCTGCAGTGCACGCAATCAAACCTGATCAGCCTCACGCAGCCTGGGGTGAGGGAATGTCAGAGATCCTCACCACACACAGGCTGTACCTTCAAGGGCTCTTCTGAAAGTTTGCTGAGCTGAACTTTCCCTTTGAGGATGTTTTGAGACTGTTTGCGGGGCTCCAACTCTCTCTAAAAGGGTAGCAAACACATCTCAGGTCATCACACCTAAGTTACAACCGAGGCCTTAAGAAGAGGGATGCAAGAGTGACATTTGTTCCCAGGAAATCTCAAGGCCAGTGGGTATTGCAGCTCATAGCACAGGGCTCTACCTTTACCAGGAGATTATTAAAAAATCAACATAAATTTTCCCTTATCCACTGGACACCAAGAAAGCTAAAAACCAAACATGCACCTGAGCACCACAGGCTGTGTGCTGTGGTGCAAGTGGCAGTAGTTTAAGTCAGTACCATCAAAATGCAGGTTGTCCTGCTCAAAACAACAGAAGACAGCCTTACCTTATCACTTGAAACAAAGGAGAAACGTGGGGCTTCCTGCTTCAGAAATTTACAGATTAGGAACATGTTGCTTCTGGCCTCCATCAAGAATCTCTCACCAGGGCTTGGTGAGAGCAGATTTTTCTCGAGTGGTCACCACAGCAATCAAGTCCTGCAGCTGCAGGAGACAGACAACTTGCCTCCATCCACAGCAGTCTTAGGGCATAGGAAAACTCCTCGTGATCTCTGTTAGCAGAAGAGTGACAATTTGGCCTGGGCAGTTTGGCTGCTCTGACGACCAACTCTACTGCGAGAGCAAAATCTCCTTCCCTCAGAAGAAAAAAGCTAAAATCTGAAACACATTATGGAAATCTGTCACTGATTTCCCCTTGCTCCTTTACTTGCTGACCTGCATCTTTTCCTGGGGAAATAAAAACTCTCAGAGAGCTCCAAGCCACAGATTGACAGAGGCTACTGTGAGAACTGAGAGAACCTTTATTTAATCTACTCCAAATGCTGCTTATTCAATCCCGCAGCACTCTGATGACCACTTTCACCTTGATGCTATCATGTCCCAGATTCTTATTTTTTCCTCCTTACTCTTCCTAAATGTGAAAAAAATCATAAACTCCATCCTGCAATAATAAATAATGTCCTGTAGCAAGAGTCTGGCTGCACCCTGGGGCAGGAAGGGTGTAGGGATGTCAGTTCCCATTTCAGCCTCCTAGAGCAGCAATCTGGGCTTGTTTTTGCCCAGAGCCTGCTTGGTGGCATTGGCACCACCCAGGTGTGCCCCTCTTCCCCCGAGGGGCTGGGAAGGATCCCACCCTGGCACAGCCTCCCTCTGCTTTGCCACAGGCCTGGGCTGAGTCTGCAATTTCTGGGAGGCTTCCCACCTTCCCTGTCGCTCTCTGTGCTGTGCCTCATTAGCTGCTCAGCCCTCTTGGGCTGGGAGACAGGAATCTGGCAGGAAGGTGTAAACAGCCACTTTAATTGGGTGTTTAGAACAAAAGCAGCAGTGGCAGTGCTGTCATTCTGGGGCTGGCTTGCAAACAGGCAGTTTGAAAATCATTTCCTCCCGTCTGCACAGAGTCAAATCTCCCAACGCTCCCGACCGAGCGCCTCGCTGAGCACGGGAGAGGCAAACAGACCCAAAGGCCCCTTCTCAGTGTGGGAGGCAGTGTTTCTGCACGGGTTTCGACTCCCTGCCATCGCTTGTGCTCTGCCTTGAGGCTCTGCCAGGCTGGGACTACCCTGCTTTTTCTCCCCACCCACCTTGCACTTGTGCATGACCACGATATGAACCTGCTTGCCTTTCATCGCCCTCCTCATTGTGGTTTTCTGGCCTGGGCAGTCCACGACAGCTGCCAAAATGTCCAGATGTGATGACAACTGACAGATCAGCAGCCACATCACAGCAGGCCTCAGAATGAGGAGACCCTTCCTGCTTCCCCTCATCTTACAGTCCCCTATAATCCTCAGTTCCCAGGAAAGCAGCTTATTTGCTTATTATTTTTCTTTCTGGTGGTCTATACTTTGTGTCTCTGAAAGAAAGGAGAACTTAAAAAACAAAACAACTTACTCAAAACTGTCCTGAGATGTCCTGCCTGCACCTATAAACACAGATGAGGATTTAGCTGTGTTGCTTAGAAACCTGCATCTGTGGCCTGTCTGGTCCCTTCATGTTTATTTAAAATCACATCTAATAGGAAAAGACACAGCCATAAGGCTCAAGAGTGAAAGTTTACCAGGGTCACTGGTTCTGCCACCTGAACTATTTCTCTGGTCTGTGCTCCCAAACCAAACAGCTTCCATACAAATTAGATAGAGAAACAGAAGGTTTTAGCTCAGGTATCTCCCACCCAAGGTTTGTCCCCTGCCCCAGGAAAGCAATCCTTGTGTGTGCTGAGCAGCACTCTTGCTGACAAGCATTTTAACTTCACTAAAAGTGTCTCTTTTTTTTCCTTCCTACTGGGAAGTTGTATCCAAAGAGAAGCAATAAGCAAAAATAAATAGATTTTAATGGAGATATCAAATATCCAGCAGTCCTGGACAAATGGTTGCTGTGCATGTGTGCATAAACCAGACACGCCCTGGCACAGGGAGCCTGACATGCCTGGAGCACCTCAGGTTTATTGTGTGAATTGTTCAGGTAAATCTGGGCATGGCTGGGCTCTTGCTGCCTGCTCAGGCACCTTCAGGTGCACACGTGTGTGTGGTAGAGCTGTTCCCAGCATATTCCATGTCCCTACACAAACACCTCCCAGAAATGGAGCCAGGTTCCTGTCCCATGCTGATAACAAGGCTAAGGAGCATCGAAGTCTTGGTCCTGATATGATTTCCACCCCACCGTGACCGTGTCTTCATTTACGTTTAAGCACAATTCCAGAACCCTTACTGTTGCCTTTTCTTCCGCTCAAATAAAAATGAACTGGAACCAAAACTTGAAATCTAACAAATTCTGAATGTAATGGCTTCATAAATTGCAAACATGAGACAACTGTGATTTATGGCTCTGCTGTTTTGTATAACCAAGGCCATAGATTTCTTCCAGTTACTGGTTTCTGCATGAACCTCAATTGAGTTATGGTTTAAGCAGGGACATGCAGCCTTTAACACTGCTATCAGGATGAGGAATCTAACCACATTCCCTGAAAACCATTTTCCAGTGATTCATCACTTTCACTGGAAACCAGGTGACACCTTAATTCAGGCTTGAACTTCTGTGGCTCCTGATTGAAGTTAGAATTTCTGTGGAGAGGCAGACGGAAAGCAAAGGGAAGGAAATAGTGCGTTGTGCCTGTTTTGCATATCTCATTTCCCATCACAGGATGGGAATGCAACAGCTGAAATGCTGAAATGAAAGGCTGTGTTGAGGATCTATTCAGCACAGCCACAAGCAGATCATACAAGAAATTCCATGAGTCTGATTCCGCTGACGTCTCCTGCCTGAATGGGAGACTCAGCCTCCCCTTTGAGAGGAAACAAACTTCCAGCCTGTTAGAACCACACCTCCGATATTTTTGAAGTTCACTAGCTATAAATAAGGATTTTTTAAACTGAAAGTCTCTCCACAAAGCACAACCACGAGGGCTTAGAGTGCTGTCTAATTTTTCAGCTTCCTGCACTGGGACCTGATTGTTTTCCATGGCCTTTTGTGCTCTTAGTTTATGAAAAATCAATACTTTAATATAGAAAACGAATCCCCCAGCTATCTATTTAGAGCAGTACTACCTCCAGCTCTGTCTCTTCTGCTGTTCTCTTCACTACTCTCCAGGAAACTGGCACATGTGTAATCCAGCTGGATGGGATCCCCTTGCTCAGGCAGTGGAGGGCACAGGGTCAGCAACATGGATTTTGAACCATCAAAAGGGTGGAATTTGGATGCCACCTGCTACTAAGTGCAATGTGGCTAAGTGGGAATTTTCAGATTTAATAACCTTTTCCTTCCCATATATGATTGCAAGGCAAAGAACTCTTAAAATATAGGGGAGAAACACTTTACTGTATTTCTGCCAGTTCAAAAATAAATAAAAATCAACCCCAAACACAAAAAGAGATGGTTTGCAGAAAATAAGGCTGTCAGTGTTTGTTTTGACGTTCATGGGAGAAAAAACAGGTTTGAGATGTCATTCATTTTCTCTGAAAGAAAAAGCAAGATTCAGAAGCAAAGGCTTTGGAAAGAACATATTCCAAACTGATTCATTTCAGCCGTGTTTGGTTTGTTAACCTGGACATCTTGGTTTGGGGTGAAAACTGCAACATTTTGTTCAACACATGGAGGTACAACACTGCTGGTTCTCAGAAGGGATCTCAAGGAACAGCCTGGTCTCCTTGTGGTTCTGGATGAGCTGGGGGTTCGCAGGAGCAATGGCGTCATTTCTTTCCCTTGAATTTCTGTGGAATGTCTGGTTCCTGCTCTGCGTCCCCGTGCAGAGGCCGGGGAGAGCTGCTGGCACCAAACTGCATCTGCCCTTGAGGAGGAGAGGAGGCAAGTGGGGCGTGGCTGTGGCAGGTGTGGGGCTGAGCCCTCGCTGGGCACCATCCCACAGGCACCGGAGGCACCGTCCGGCTCCGCATTTTCTGCTCCTGCTCCGTTTCTGGAGGGAATGGCTCCTGTGACAAAGCTGGGAGTCATCAGGTCCCGTCCCTCCTGCTGAGGGCACGAGGACCTCACGCTGGGCTCAGTGGGAGCCCTCACTCAGCAGTGCGTTGGAGTAAATCCATTTGATTTTCCCCACGGCACTCCTAATGCTCTCCAACAACTGCTCATCGCTAAAACAAATCTTTTCTTTCCTCCAGCACTTCCCAGACCTTTTCTTTTCAAACCCCAGGCCTGCTTGGTGCTGAGAGATGTTGCCTTTTCCTCGCTCCCCCCCTCCCATGGCAAAGGGGAAGGGAGGAAAACATGAAGATTGTCTATTTGAAATGGCAGAAACACATCACAGCCTTTCTCAGGCTTCAAACTCAGTGGCTCTTCCCCTTTCCCCCTCACCACCATTCCCATCAATCCTCCCAAAACAAACCCAAAAGTGCTGGGAAGAAGTGGTCTCTGCAGGTAGGGAAGCAGCTCCTGAGCACGGGGAGTTATTTTTGGCGAGGTTTGAAGAGCCACGTGACACAATCTCCACAAAATGCCAAGCAGCCAAAGCCAGAGCCACGTGCTCCCAACCTCTTGCACTGAGGTAAAAATAAACCTTAATAAAAAGGCTGAGGAGGCTTAATGGGAAGTGGAAATGCTAAAAGGACAAAACCATGAAAACTCAGTGAGGATGAGATGTGAGGGAACACAATGTGATGGCTCTGACTCTGGCCCTCTCTCTTCTCACTGCAGGTCTGGGTGCTCCAGGCCAGGGCCATGGCAAACACTTGGAAATGTTCGGTTCCTGCTGAACAAACAGTTCAGGAGTGCTGGGCAGGATTGGGTTGCCCACAGAAGGCACCAGTGAAGACAAGACCTCACGTGTGGCTGGTTGCTCATTACAGACGTTGGCAGTGGTTTTGTCAGGGACCACCAAAATTTATTTTCCCATGCCTTATCCCTCAGTTCCCCTGCCATGAATGGGATTTTAATGATGATGGAAGAACGCTGGGCAAAAGGTGGGCATGTCAGCAGCCACAGCAGTGGTGTCCTGTGCCTTCACTACATTGAACCTCAGCCTGCAAGTAATAAAACCTCTCATGCTTGATCTGTGGGGGCTTACAAGTTAAACCATGCTCAGGAAATCTGTTTGTGCTTTCTGAAAACCATCGTAGGGGTTTTCATCTCTGGCTCTGCAATTCCAGACTCTGCACATTTACCCCACCAAACTCACTGCTCTTTAATTTGAGCCTCTCCTGGGAATGTCTGTCTCAAAAGGCTGAGCAGGTTATGAAGCACCTTCATGTCCTCACTGTCATCTCACTCCCTATTTTCTTATCTTTTTCCTGATTTTTTTACATCCTTTTTCCCGCAAAATGGCTGGCTCTTAAAGAAAGACAATCTCCACCACACCACAGCCCCAAACCCCAACATGGCAGGAGGTTTCTGTGTGAGCATTACCTTTAAAACAAAGGGAATGCTAAACCAGCGTGTCATCCCAGCCACAACGCACTTCCCTTTCTGTTTATGTCTCTATCTGTCCCAAGCAGTGCGGAGCAGGTGGAGGTGAAAGCCCTGCGGGTGGGACTGTGGGTGTCTGATAGGAGCAGCATCACCCTTCTGGAGCGGGCACCGCTCTCCCGCCGTGCCCTATCAAAGGAGGATTAAGTCCTCCTGCCAGTCAGGGACTGTGGCTGCTCTCAGGGTCCTGGGAAGGTCAGGCTGTTTGCATTTTCCATTTGCCTAACGAGTTTGGGCTCCTGGAGGCAGGATTTATAGGCAGCACTGCCAAGACGGAGCAGGCCTTGGCTGGCCCAGGTCCCAGCTCTGCTCCCTGGATCTCCGTGCCCACCTCCTGGGTTCTGAGCAGCCCCAGGCTCAGCTGAGCAGCACTGTGACCTCAGTGTGGCAGGAGGGGCTTCAGAGGGGTCTCAGAGGGTGGCGTGGGTAGGTGGGACGTGCCGCTGTCCTGGTGCACAGCCCACCTGTGGCTCTTGCTCCTGCGGGGTCAGTGCTCAAGCGCCAGCGACGGCCAGCAGCGAGAGGCAAAGCTCTGCCATCAGAACGGGGAGGAAGCGATGGAAGGGCTCGGTGGTTTGAGGTCGGAAACAGCTCAAATGAAAAGGTGCAGGTGCTCTGGCTGCTGTCTGGCTCTGCAGCTCCTCCCCTGCGTGGTAATTCCCTGCCACATGGTGGCTGATCAGCCCTGTCTGGGCTGGGGGGCACGGGAGGAGGCTGTGCCACGGCCCTGCGATGTCCTGAGCCCCCCCTGCCCCGTGGAGGAAGCAGAGGAAGGATGTAAGGGGGAAAGGTGGGACGAAAACTTTTCCATCCCCGGTCTTGTCCTGGCTGTGCAAACATTACCAGTGCTACTGGCAGGGTACCAGCCAGGGCTGGTAGGAGGGTGTGCAAACCCCTCCCCAAAGGAAAATGAGGTCCCAAAGTCAGCAAATATGGGATCCTGAGGGGAAACAAGTGCATGGCATTGCTCAGGGCTGACCCAAGAGCAGGAGTAGCAGGAAAACACAAGGTGACATGTTTGAAGGTCACGAGTGATTTATCCTGCTTTTATATCTGCAGAAAACATTTTTCCAAATGGAACTAAGAGGGGAGGGATATAAAAAATCCTATGAGGAATAATAATTAAAAGTCTCAGGGCAGAAACAGAGCAGGGAGCAGAGGCAGTCTGGCAGTTTCAATTTTCACTTAGACAGTGCTTCTCAGGACTGGAAACCTCCTCCTTCTGCTGATGAACATCCTTCCCCTGCCATAAATCCCAAACCCCAGGAGCTGCTGCTCACCTTCCCTTCCTCACCCCAGCCCCAGTAAGGCTTTATGAGGCTTCCCAGGGCTGAAGGGCTGAATTCCAGACAAGGAGGGGATGATGTCAGAGTGGCCCCATGCTGGAGGAGCAACTGGAGTTGGAGGAGAGAGCAATGTCAGACTGATAGAAGCAAAAAAAGAGGAAGAAAAGATGCCTTTTCTCCTGGGTTAAAATGTCTCATAAAACAGGGGGTTGGATCAGAAGTCCCTTCCCACCCCAGCTATTCTATCCCAGTGGACACTGGGATACTCCTGAGGAAAAAAACACAGACAAGATGCTGAGATGTGGGAGACATCATGAGGTCATGGTGTCTGCAAAACGAATAAACAAATAAAGTAAGGGGTCCATGGTGATGGAGTAAAAATTGGGGGTTTGGTATTGAGACTGCTGGACATGGAAATATTTCCCTGTTTCTCTTGGCATCTTTAGCTTCAGCACTGATGAACACTGGGCAGCACCACTGCACAGGGACACCTTAAAATTTTAAACTCACGTTAGGGAGTGTTGACAAAGCTTTTACTGGAGCAGGAGAGAGACACCAAATCAAAAAATAAAATTAAAAAAAAAAGGAGAAAAAAATTCCCATACCAAGCTTCAGGAACTGTAACCCCACCCTGAGCTCCAGTGCTAGATGTTCAAAGCCTGGCATTGCCTCCCTTTGCCTGATGATGCCTCCCAGTTCATTAACATTCAGAGTTAAACCTGGGGGAGTGCAGGAAAAGTCAGGGATCACAGAGGGAATGAACTGAGAATTAGAGGTGGCCCTGAACCAAACCCCTGGGTCAGACCAGAACTCCACTAAAGGACAAGCAGGGGGGTGAATTTTGCAGCTCAGCCCAATCTATAATTCATTATGTATCTCTGGTATTTCTAAGAAGGCTACAGCTGTGATATTTAAATGCCAAACCTTTGTGCATTTTTAGGCTCAGGCTTTGGTTGTTGTTTATGAGAAGCTGAAATAGTTTTTGCTCCTCCCTGCTTCCTGTTGAAACTGGAGAGGAAGAAAGGCCTGGCAGCAGCCTAGAGAGGCTTAATTCTTATTATTGTAACATCAAGGACATTTTGAATTAGAGAGACTGGAGCTCAGAGCCAGCTGATGGTCAGTTCACCCTTAATTTCAAGGTGGCTCTTCAGTGGGCAGAGATAAATTGCCATTTCATCCCCAACGCACACCTTAACAGGCCAAACTTTGTGATTTCCCCAGCTTATGATTTCCACCACATTTTTTCCCTGTGGATGGGCAGAACAAGGAAGCACGAGCTGATATTTCCTGCCGAGCAGGTAAGGAGGCCTGTGCAATGCACAGCATGGAACAGAACATGGGGGAAGAGCAAAAGCAGAAGGCGGTGGCGGTGGAGGGGAAGCCAAATGACGAGAAGTGTTTCACACACACAGGGGTCAAGAGGGGAGCAAAGGTGTTGGCGAGGTTCCCAGGGAACAGCAGAGGTGTTTGTGAGAGCGAACGCAGAGTTCTCTGAATTTCCAGCCTTCCCATTTGATTTGGGGCACGTCACCCAGACTGGGGCTGTGGCTCCTCAGCTGCTTCAAGGGTTCACAGGCAGGGCTGCTGCTCCTCTGCCCCAGGCAGGAGGTTCTGCCCCAGTTCTGCATCAGCGCTGGCCTCTGCCCAGGGCAGATTGTGCCCTTTTCCTGATCCTGTACAGCCTCACAAATAGGGAACAACCGTGGGACCGCTCATGGGGTCCTCATATCCCATTCCTAAACTAAAAGGATTTTCTTTCTGTTGTTTCTCACTCATTGTCAGGTATGTCAAAGACATTTGTGAGCATTCTGGGGGCTAATAATTTTTATATAGAAAAATTATGCATAGTATGAAACAATTAGTTGAAATTCTTTTCATGAATGCTGGAGCAATGCATTCATTGACATTTAACCTCCTCCTTCCCCTGCAATCACAGTCTTTTAAATAGAAATTACATCAAATTTGATTCCATTTTGGCAGTTATATCTATTGAAAGAAAAATAAAATGTGATAGAAGCGAGAGAAACATTTCTGAAGTAAAACAGAGTGTGACAAAGCAATAAGTATCTGCAGAGGAGAAGAAAAACCTTCTAAAAACCGATCCAGCAGAGCCCTAGAATTATGATGTCAAAGGAAGGAGCACGAGGAAAGAAGTGAGAGAGGGAAACAGATGTATCAAGAGAAATATCGATGGGGTTGAAATACAGTGGTAATGTCCTTGCTAATGCCCCGAGGCAGGGCCGAGCTATCGCCTGATCAACATCAGGCACAGCTGGAGGGCTGGGGCAGCTACAGAGCCCGCGGTGCTGCGGGGGTGAGCTGAGGGACTCGGGAATTGATGCTTTTCCTTCAGACGCGGCGTTAAGCAAACAGCTGCAGCAGGGTACGAGGTGGAAAGAGGCTGAATCAGAGAAAAATCACCCCCGGGGAGGAAATTGTAGAGGAAAGGCTGAACTCAGCCAGGACCGGGGGTGCCCAGTTCACCTGAAGGGGGATGGCAGGTGAATCAGTCAGGGCTGCTCTGCCAAGCCTTGATGGTGATTCCCTTCTTGTTGGGAGAAGCAGTGCGGTGTCCACGACTCTTCCGATTTTCACGGGATGTCCTGATCTGGGAAGGGCACACAAGGACCATCAAAGTCCAGCTGCGCAGGACAGCCTCGAGGAGCCCACCCCGTGCCTGAGATCATTCTCCAAATGCTCCTTGAGCCCTGGGGCCGTGGTTTGGATTCACACACCTGGCACAAGCTTCCTCATGGATCACCTGTTCCTAAAGATTTCCTTCATCTTCTCTGCTTGATCCTTTCCTGCTCCTTCTTAGGCAAGAGCTGCATGAGGGTGGGGAGCAGGGCCTGGGGCTGGGCAGGGGATCTCCCAGAGCAAACTCTGTGGACAGAAAGGTGACATCTGGCTGATTTTTCTCTTGGCTGTTCGGGGAGAGCATGTCTGGGGCAAGATTTTTTAAGTGCAGAAGGTAAAATCCATCACTGTCAAAAACAGAAGGGAGGTTAGAGCAATATTGAATGGAGTAGGGCTTCCAGCTACTTTTTGCAACCTTAGGAAATAAATCTAAAAGCTTGAGAAGGTCTGTACTGTACATCTGTATTATCAAGGAAAATCTCGGGAAATGATGGGTTCTTTCTATTTCTGCTATATTTCTTCCACCTCTTTTTTTTTTTTTCTCACTCCTTGATAAATACACGTGTAGGGAGGCTCTAGAGACCATTGCTTGTGTGCTTTTGCCACACCAGCAGAATTAAAATTCCTGGAAGGTATCATGCCAGGATATGCAAATTTGGGAAGATTCAGAGTCTTCTTAATAGCTGGAATCCCCAGGCCCCAGTGGACCAGCCAGGAGAGCTGCTCTGGGTTTTTGGGCAGGTGCACAAATGCAAAAACTTTTGCTCTGTTGTCAGAACAGGGTCCACATACATATTTTAGTCACTTTATTGTATAAAGAATATTGAAAACACAGCCATCAGCATGACACCAGTACCTGAAGAGTTCAACTTCTCTTAAAATGGGAAAGAAAGAGTGTTTGAAAAATGAAGGGATTTGGCCAGATTAGAGAGCAAAAGGAAGAGGCAGAGTAAATATACATTTGAGTGTCTTGTGAGGGAGAGGTGACTTCATCTTGAACTCACGGGCTAATACATGACAACCATTCATTTTAAATGTGGGGCTCCCTTCATGACCCTGAATACAGCTCATGGAAACTGGATTATGGTTCCACTGGAGTGTCTGAACATCTCTTCCCTCACAGTGTGGCGTCCCTCGCCCTCTAAATCCATTACTCCTTAACAAGCTTCAGTGCTTGCAGAAGCTACAAGGGAAGCAGTGACTCCTTTCCTCGGTTTTTGTCGTCAGCCGTGCCCAAACCCCAGCACAAACAGGGCCCTGCCAGGAGCAGAGTGTGCTGCACTCCTGGCAGGTGGGATGTACTGCTTCATTTTGCTTCTGGGCTCTGGGCAATATTAATTTTTTAAGGCAAGGTTGGATCTCAGACATTTGTCAAAGGCATTGCTGGGGAAGCTGAGATCCATCTCCTTCCTCTTGCCACTCTTCGCTTCTTTTCTTTATTCCTCCCTCATCCTAAACTACTCTCACCTGTTCCAGAAATCACAGTGATCCTCTCTGCCTCCTGCCTTGGCTAAACCATCGCACGCTCTTGGTTATCCTCTGGTGTAGGAAAGGTGACGGCTTTTCCAGAGAGTCCAGGAAATCCCTGGATGTGCTTTGGGGCAGGCAGAAGCACAGGGGATGACGTCCCACTTACCTGACATGCCACCATCACCCAGACTCTGAGGGAAAGAGCTCTGCTAGACAGACGGTAATAAATGGTCCTTATGTCCAGTCCTTGATGGGGGTGACCACAGGGTGATCTCCAGGGCTCTTTGGAAACAGACCAGCAAAAACTCACCTTTTCATGAACACTTATCAGAAGTTGTTGGGTTTGGGGCTTATTTTTTTCCTTTTCTCTTTTTTCTTCCGCTCTCCCTTAAAGGGAGAATAAACGAAGAGTTTATCTGTAATTTTCTCAGCAGGACAACTGCATTGAAGTGCCAGGCAGGATCCCCCATTGTATAAATCAATGCGTTTTCTCATGAGCTTGGGCCTTCTGATAATAAACTAAACAAGAGCTGCTGCTTTCCTCATGGATGTAATCAGCAAACAGGTGAGCACAAGAGCTTTCCTCATGCTAATGGGGGGAGTGGGAGGTTGCTAATTCGCCCTGGAGTGTGGATTTAGTCCCTCCTGCAGCGGAGCTGTTTCTGCAGTTATCTCTCCAAGTCCAGCCTCTGTGGCTCCCTCTCTTATTTCCAGTCCAGACATGCTCTGGGAACCATTACCATATTTATGAAGCTACCTGGACTCACTGAACATGCAGGAAGGGGTGAGAAAGACCTGTCTGTTTTATTAGCTGTGCAGCCAGCATCTGCAAGTGAGAAAAGGAGGAGAAAAAGGGAAAAAGAGAGGTGATTCTGCATCTGCTGGGTGTGGATCGGCCTGCAAAGGTAGCATTCATTCACCTTAGGAAGCAGAACAACCCATCTTGGCCAGGTAAATCTGCCCTGGGTGGAAAGTGTCAGGTTATCAGGTCCCTGTGTAGATTTACCACAGTGCCAGGGCAAATTTCCCTGAGTGTTCCTGATTTGTTGCATTATAGGGCAGGCAAGTGGAGATCGTGGGCTGTGGATCAGGAGATGCAGGGGACAGGGAGCAAGAGGAGCCTGTGCTGCAGGTTCTAATTCCAGGCTCAGGAATGGATTTAACAGGCAATTTTAACCAAGCAAGAGGATTGTGATGATTATAAACCAGCACATCTTCTTTACCAGATAATGAGCATTGGTAAGAGGACTTAAATCCTTGGACAGGACATGTTCAGGATCTAAAAAGCACGATCACAGCTACTCTAAATGAAAAGTTCCTGGTATGTTTTCTCTGCTATCTCTGTTATCACTCATCTAATCCCTTGGTGGTCTAGTAATCCTGGAGAGAAAGGCAATGAAAAATAGTCTTGAACTAAGCAGTATGAATTACATGAATATAATGTCTGACTGCAGAGCCCATTGCTTGGCCTGGGGCACCGAGGACTCGCCCTTCCACAGCAAGGACGTTTGGGGAGTGTGTCTTTTTGGGGAAGCCTGCAGGGGATTCCCTTTCCTCCCGAGTTCACACGCTCAGGTTTTAACTAGAACACCTCTTCCAGCTGCTGGGAACAGGCTCTTTCATCTTCACCTTTGAAGAGGAGATGACAGAGGGATTGTAATGCTGCCCTTCACGTGGGAAGCGGAAGGAGCAGCTACACAAGCCACAGGGGTGGTTTCCTTGCAGAGAACAGGTCATATTTGCTAAGAATTCACCGGGCCTAAAGAAAACCACTGTAAAGGTTAGGAAAATAAAAAAAATCTCTGGGCTTCTTGGGCTTGTCTCTCTGTAGTAGCACAGACATGAAGAAGATAACACGGAGAGATGATTCACTTTGCTTGCTCTGGTGAGAGCACATCGGCAGCTACTTACACCCTGTGTAAGAGAAAAGGAAAAAATATTGATCCAGAGTTCCCACGTCTATGATCTACATCCTTGTGCTTTCCCTAAAGGAAATTTATTGCTCCTCATCAGCAATAAATCAGAAGGCCAACTTCCCTGCTCCTTCACAGACAGAAACACTGTTGTACAGGGTGAGAGAAAGTCCCCAAAGTGCAGGATATGAGGATATAACACACAAGCAACTCTGGATAACATTTCAGAGCTAGGAGAAGAGAGACAGATCAGCTGCCAATATGCTGGAAAATAGCAGGCTCTGAATTATATTTAATTCATTTAATAGCTGTATTTAGTTTGTACACTAAAGTATAAATAGATATGTATTTATACTAATATTTATAAATGTATGTATGAATATGTCTTTGTAAATATATATTTATTAAAGCAAACTAAATAAATACATATTTATAAGGGAATATTTAGCGCATTTAATAAACATACACAACCTGCTGCCATTCTGGAGGATAAAAAAGGTGAAGAAAACTGAAAGCAAACCTAAGCAAAAAATAACCTTAGATTGACACTTTCTTCCTAATGGATCCCAATGCTCTGTTTTACTCTAATTTACACACCAGTGAGAGCTTTGGTTCTGATGTGCAGCAGTTTCTGAGATGAGATACAGTAATTGTGCAACCAGAATAGCAACACCATGGCTGAGTGCAGGCTGGGAAGTAAAAGACTGCTTTCCCAATGAAACATGGCCAAACTCATCCTGGGTGAAATTATTCCCAGTTTATAGCGAGTAAAGTCCTAACCAGAGTATTGAGCTGGGAGGATGTCTGCACTGCAGGTCTGTGTATAGGGGAAACAAGCTTTACAGAGTTAAATAACAGCAGTTTGGAGGTCGATGAGGACTAAAAAAAGAAAAAAGTAGAATAAATTTGCCCACTCTGAGCAAAGTACTGCTAGTTGAAAGCGAGCTTGGGTACTTTTGCAGCAGTGCTGCTGTACAGCCACTGAATCCTGGAGGAGTTCGGAGAGGCTGGCATTTGGCTTTGACCCCAGGGTTAATTTAGCTGCTCTTGCAAAATGAGAAATAGGAGCCCAGGTCCGCGTCTCCGTTGCTATCCAGTGAATTGAGTGGCACCAAGGTAAAACTGGTGTGAGCAGGAACTGGGATCTCTAATGAACAGGAACTGCCAGGAGCCTTCCAGTGCTTGCAGGAGGTGTCAGGATGATGACTGCTCAAAACAGACTGGCACAGGAGGACAGAGAACATTTTGTCTTGGGTGGTTTCCCAAACTAATTCTGGAAGCAGCTGGGATATTTACTGCAGGAATTCAACCCTGAGCTAATGGTCCCTGGGATCCACAGGTACCAATTTCTCCCACATGCTTCCCTCCAAAGGAGCTTCTCTGAGGCCCAATGGCAGAGCTGGGTCTGGGACCATTCTGTGTGTGACGTGCAGAGTCCCCTCTGGTGTGGCACCTCAGACACAGCCACGCAGGGGTGCTGCACTGGCCATCCCCAACTCTTCCTCACCCTCCTCACCCACAGATTTCCTCCCTCCCATCACTTGCCGAGGTGATTATTCCTCTGCAGCTGTAGATTACTTCTGCCAAACCTCGTCCACACCTTCGTCGAAGAGTTCAAAGCTGCTCTCAACCTGAAGCTTCTGAATTAACACCAGGTCTTGACTGAATTCTGCTCAGGCAGTTCATCCTAGTCCCTCTCATAGCCACCTCTTCTAATCCTGCAGTTATTTTCACAGTCCTAAAGCTTTCCAGGCCCTTTGGTCTTTCCCCAGGCGTTGCATGGAGCAGGCTCTGGCTGCAGAGAGACTCCATGCGAGACACGGGCTTCGCTCAGGTGGAAAACAGCTCCAGAGACACCTTTTCTTTTTCTCCCCTTTTCTTTTAAACCCCCCAGCCTTTGGAGGAGTGCCAGCTGATTTTAATACCCAGGTGCCTGGGCTGTAATTGCCAGAGAGGGGGATGCAGCCAGCTTTGCTCTTTCCTTCCCTTCAGACAGGAAGCCCTGCAGCCAGGCGCCTTTGGAGAGAGGGATCAGGTCATCTCGGCGCTGACTCAAAAGCAACCAGCCCCTCTCTCATCACTTAGATTTAAATCTTAGCTCTTTTCCCCACTCCAAGGCCTCATTAGTGCCCCCGGGCTCGTGATAGGAGCAGTAGAAATGTAGTATCTTTGCCAGCTTGGGATTGTTATTTCTGTCATACTCAGCAGGAAAACGGAGCCCTGCTTGGTTTAGTAACTGAATTAAAACAAACTGCAGCACGGGATTTGATCTCAAACACTCTACTTCTCAGCAATGTGGTTTAACCTAAGTCTGTCCTCCCTCCCAATGCAAGAGAAACTTCCTGGTATCAACATCTGTCTCAGCACTCGCTGCTCTGGGCCTGCTCCATGCTCTGGATGGCTCTGTGAATGAACACTTTTCAAATGCTATCAATATTTTATGAATTTCTATCCACTTACTTTAATGGGGGATTGTAAAAGCATTTAACCATATTACACCCAATCTCTCAGACACTGCATTATTTCAGCAGCGATATTTTATTAGAAGCGACTGGCACAGCTGCTGTGATATTGTTTAAATATAATATTATATATATATATATATATTTCTTAAACTAAGTGAAATCACAGAGCAGGGAAGGGAAAACAGCCGTGGAAACTCTGTGTCTCGGGTTTGTTCTGCACCTGAAAGGATTCATTTGCTGTGATTTGCATGACTCAGGTAGGCTCTTTACGTGACTCTGCTTTTAGAGCCTGGGCTGAGACTTGAGGCTGGATGTCTGATGGTTTAAATTCAGATGGGAACCTGTGGCATTGCCTAGAAACACAGCCAGGGAGAGTCCCTGCAGTTCAACCTGACTTAGGACACCTCAAAAGCCCCTGACTGACCAGGACTCAGCTGTGACTTTGTTCTTGCTGGACATGAGCAGACACAGGCAGGACAGAGACTTGGTACCAGCCACGGCAAGCAGGATCCTTTCAGATCTTTTAAGGTTCTTGCCAAGAGACCCAGAAGTGCCTTCTCTGATCCCATCTCTGCTTTAGCAGTGAGTGAGAGGCTCGTGAACACCTTTGGAAGGCCCAGCCCCAGACTTCCAAGGCACCACAGAGCCTAGAAAAGCCACCCTGCCTCAGGGCAGCACCACCTCTCTCAGCAGAGGATAAAGATGCCTCTTTCTCCTTCTCCCCCTCCCCTCCACCCATTGTTTATTTCCAGCACTGCACAAAGGCCTTTAAAAGCCCATTGAGCTGCTTTTGACCGCGTCTCTGTTGGGTAAATGAATTTATGGTCTGCCAGGCTGATTTATGGATGCCCGTTGTACTTGGAGCAGGAGGGCTGGTGATTTTGTACCTCCAGCCATGCGGGGCAGGAGCTGTTCTGATCAAAGAGGCACCGGTTTCGCTGGGATGATTGATTCCAGCCTGAAGAATTACAGCAGGATCCCACTCACACACCACAGCCTTCGCAGGGCAGAGGCACCTTCTGCCATCAAAGACACCAAGTCTGGAGCTTGGGATGCTGGAAAATGTTACCCTTCCAAGTTCCTCCTATTGCCCATAAAATCAAGCAGCTGTCCAGCCGTATCTCTCAGACCCCTCGGTGTTAAAACAACAATATCCAGGTTGGTGTGAGTGGTGTGCCTCCTGTGTCTCAGGTGTTGGCACGGCAGGAGGAGCAGCTCCACAGTGCTACAGAGAGAATCACAGAATCACCTGGGTTGGAAAACACCTCCAAGGCCATCAAGTCCAACCTTTGGCCCATCACCACCTTGTCAAACCAGACCAGAGCACTGAGTGCCGCGTTCAGACGTTCCAGCTCCAGGGCGCAGGGGTTTTGTTCTGATGCACTAAAGCGCCTGGTTGGGTTTGGCCTCCAGGATTCGTGCAGTCAAGGAGTCTCCCTTCCTCACTCACTGCTTCTTAGCATCAGTTAATAACGTATATTATTATAGTAAATAAATAATTTATTCTAGTTGTAATAAAATTCATTATTATTATACTAATATATTAATTATTGCAGATGGCAAAGTGAATTTTATATAAAGTTCCATACATAGTGGTTCAAATTATTGTTTTAAAATTTTCTATCAAATACTTCTAAACTCCAAATAAAGCACCTTAGAGATGTCTTTTTGTGGGACTGACAGCACACACAAAACCCCAAACTTTATCCTCCTGTGGAGTTGGGTTTTTTTATTTTTTGTTGGCAAATACTACAATTTTTATCCAAACACCCTTCTCCTCCATGCCAATATCCAGCCAAATTTTATTTCCAAATCTTTTCTACATTGTGACTGCTAATCAAAGTCAAAGAGGTTTAAAGAATAAGAAATTCAGAATTTCTCCTTCCATCTGTCCAGAAAGGAAGGTCACAAACTACAGTAACTTCTGGGCCTATTCATCAAACTCTTGGAAGTCACAACTCCCAGATTAAAAGAGCAGTGATTGATGATACCTTTTCCAGGGGTTACATTGGAAAAATGTGCTCCTTATAATGGAAACAGAGAAGAAATTAGTTCTCCTATCTCTCTTGAGTCTTAGTGAAAGTGGAAAACTGCAGATAAGAGGTTAAATCCAAAAATCTTTCCTTCCCAAACCCTGACCACTGAGCTTAAAAGTTCTTTACTCTCTTCCTCTTTCTACATTTTCTCCAGGTGCCCCTTCCTTAATAAGGTTTACACCCTTGGATAGTGGTGGCTCACCCTGATTCCTTTAGCTACATCAAAATAAGATACTTTTAGTAGAAACTTTAGTTAAGCTCTTTTCATATTTATTGGTCCAGGACCAATAAAACGTGTCATTCAAGTTTCACAGACAACCTTTCTGACCTGTAACAAACACTTCATAGTTTCCCTAAGCCGTTAGTCCCACACCTCCCTGTTGTGCCTTGATCTCATGAGGTGTTCAGGCATCGCAGCGATAAAATTTAGGGAAAACGAGGAAATATTTGCGATGTGACTCATTAATACCCGAGGCCCCTCGGTGCACGTGTGTAAAGTCGCCCTGTAAAGTCACCATTCATCACTGTGGCAAAACAGAGGAAAGAAAGACAGGAGATATAAAAGAGTGGCCTGAATAAGATGTAAACTCTCCAGCTTAAGAGGAGCTTTATAGCTCTGAAGGGCTCCTCGCTCCCGGTCCCTGTGACAGGGCTGTTTTGACAAGGCTGTTTTGACAACGCTGAGGGGAGCGAGATCAAAAGACGCTGATGTGTTAAAGGGCTGGACCCACAAAGAAGAAGACAAAGCTGTCAGGAGCACAAAGCCAGGGGCTGCAGCAGCGTGAGGGCAGGCTCCCCAGGGGAGCAGCTGACACCGAGGCACAGCAAATGCAAAGGAGAGACATTATGGGCACCGAGCCTTTATTGCAGCTTTTCCTCCAAGCACAGGGTATTTTCAAAGCAAAATATGACTTTCATTGTCAAGAGAAGCTGCTTCTCAGTTATTGCTCACTGCTATTTGTCAGAGGCTCTGAAGGTGGGGAGGGAGGTACAAACTCTGGCTGCCACCTGCTCTGTTGGTGTTTTTAAGAAACATGGGAAGGATGTGATCAGGATATGCTGAGAGATCCAGGTGTTGAGAGGCCAGGCTGTGCGGCCCTCGCTACATAAAAATGAAGGCATGGATTTAAACGAAGGCATGGACTTGTCCCTTGGGAGAAGTTTTGTCACAGGGTTCATATCCAGGGCTAAAAGGGGAATTAAACAGGATGCCCTACTCCAGTGTTTGCAGACAGGCTCTACTCCATAGCGTGGAAATCTCTGGAAATCATGTGGAAATAACAAAAATCTGTTTCTATTATGAGCAAATACTGACTACTGAAATAAAGAGCATGGTTCATTGAGCAATGACAGCATCTTTTCACTCGGCATCTGCGGAATGGAACCCGGCCCCACAGCCAGGTGCAGGTTGGCTCACAGGGAGCCGGGGCAGAATTGCCTCCCGGAAGAGCAGAGCTGTTGTGGCATCCGTGTGTCGGATGCACCCACCACTCACGGAGAAAACCCTGCACGTGCCACGTTCCTGGGGGAAAGCCAAGACATGTGAAATATGAAAATGATCACAGCTTAGATGGGGAATGCCAAAGGGAGTCTGAGGAATGCTGGGTGTTCGCCAGCGAGTAACTTACCACTCACAAGATGAACAATTATCCAAAGACAAATCAGTGTCATGTAATCTCTGGGAAGGCATCAGGCTGCCATTCCTACACTGGATAAACACCACCTACATTGTTTCTCCAGGATAACAATAGTGTCTCTATTTCTGTCACTTCACTAGGAAATCTCTGGCGTCTCCTTGGGGCTGCTTAACCGTCTCTTCATGGTCATAAAGGCTGGGGTGAAGATTTTAATTCTCACCACATTGCTTTCCTGCTACTTCTTGATTCCTGCAGTGTGTGTATCCCCACTGGACCCATAACCTTGGGCATCAGCCCAGATGACAGCCCAAAGCCTCACCCAGCCTATGCCCTTTCCATCACAACATTCCTGAATAGATGTGTCCTTTCTGCTCCTGCCTCGCAGCCGAAATTTTTGTCCAGCCTCTCACTTTGTATCTCACAATGGCTGCAGGAACTGTCCTTCCCTCTGGGCTGGATGAATGCAGCCTGGCTCCACTCACACGTCTTTCCAGGATGCAGGGATCCCTCTCCCAGCCCACTGCTGTCAGCACGCCATCCCTCCAGATCCTCCCCTCCGGTGGCACCCTTTCCCTGTCACTCCAAACATATGCTGCACACACTTGCTTTCACAGTCCATCTTCACCCACCCTCGCCCTCATCTGTCACTCAGCCTGGAAAGGTTGGTTCTCACCTTCAGTGGGCCCCCGGTGCCAGTCTTCTCTCGCCCACTTCTTCCACCCTCAAACAAGTTATTGTTGTGTTTACCCCATGCTGCTCCTCATGTTCTCTGGAGCATCTACAAGCCTGTCTCATCTTGCTCCTTCAAAATGCTTCCTAAATCAAACTCACTATTGTGATGGCTGCAAAACCCGTGGCAATTAATTTTCTGACCCAAATCATCTTATTATTTCGCTACATTCTTGTCTCTCTTACGTGCGTCTTGCTTTATACCTGGATGGGAAGAACTTTGAAACAGTGTCTGAATTTCATTCTGTGTGTGCAGCACACACATGGCCCAGTCCCAGCTTATCAACTTTGGTCATCAAGATCTTGATGATCTTGAAGGTTTTTTCCAGCCTAAATGATTTTACGATTTCTATGATTTCTATTTGTGTGTATTTTTGTACAAATATTGTTCTTCCCTGCTTATGGCTTGTAGGAAGGACTACAGGAATTACTTGATTCTGCTACCCAAGAGGAAAACTCAAAAACTAGATAGCAGAGGATGTGCCAGGGGCAAGTGAGGATAAATAGCAAGAAATTGCCCTTGGATACTAGAGCACATCTTCCCATGTTCCTAAACATGAGAACATTTTTGCTTTCTTGTATGACTTGTAGGAGCATCTGTCTCTTCACCAGAAGAACAGCCCGTCTTTAGGCTGAGGCAGGGAGAAAACAATTTGCAGGAGGGAGTTCATTCTGACAGCATGTGCTCAGGACAAATCAGCCATCAGTCACTCACTTCTGGTGGTGCAGAGGCTCTGCAGTAACTGCATCCTCTTGTCCCGGGGTTCCCAGCCCTGGCTGCTACTGTGTCCTCTGCCTGCACCACAGCCAGGCCAGGAGGGAATTTGGCTGCTGACCTGTACAAACACCACCCCCCCAGACCTCTGCCCGCTCTGCGTTGGACCTTTGCAAGGAGAGGCTCTCTCAGAGTGTTACTTCTCATGCAAGACAGCAAACATTGCAGTGTGACAGCTCTCGTCACTCCGGCCACCTGGTGTCTTGCATCCGAGACAGGAACCAAGCTGGGGAGCCAGGCTCTGCTTCCCCTCTGGCTGCACTGCCCTGAAATAACAGGTCTGGGATGGCAGTGAAGGGGAGGGGAGGGGAGGTAATAACCCACCTCCTCTGTCAATTGGCAGGCCCCCACCGATCCCGTGTCCGTCAGCTTCCCGGCAGGAAATCACACGGTGTTTAAGGCCTTTGGTCCAGGCTTTCGCTGTAAATTTAATCCGTGTAAAATGTTTCCTGAGCTCCCACAGCCTGAAGGCCTTTTAGAGGATGCAGGGAGAAACTGCAACAGGCAGAGAGCAGGTGAACACACCAGACTTCCTGAAAATGCTGGAAAGGCTGCCAAGGGAGTGTGAGAGTGGGTCTGATGCTGGCTCCTTGTTGGGATGGATCCTGGCTGGATGCTGGGTACCCACCAAAGCTGCTCCGCCACTCCCCTCCTCAGCTGGACAGGGAGAGAAAATATAAAGGCTTGTGGGTCAGATAAGGGATGGGGAGTGATCACTCAGCAATTACTGCCACGGGCAAAACAGACCTGATGCAGGGTAATTAGTTTAATTTATTACCAATCAAATCAGAGTAGGATAATAAGAAATAAAAACTAAATATTAACCATCTTCCCACACTTCTTCCTTCTTCACAGGCTTAACTTCACTCAGATTCTCCTTCCCCTTCTTGTCTGTGTTGCAGAGGGACAGGACTGGGGAATGCTGTCAGTTCACCACACGTTGTCTCCGTTGCTGCTTCCTCCTCAGGGGGAGGGCTCCTCACACTCCTCCCTGCTCCAGCGTGGGATCCCTCCCACAGGAGATGGTCCTCCGTGAACTTGGGGTCTGCAGAGTGGTTGCTCCCACATATTCCCACTCCTATCTCCAGCTGCAATTGCTGCCCTGCAGCACCTTTCCCCCCTTTATAAATGTGTTATCCCAGAGGCGTTGCCACCATCCCTGATGGGCTCAGCCTCGCCTGGCAGCGGGTCCACACTGGAGCTGCTGGAAATGGCTCCGTGGACATGGGCCAAGCTTCTGGAAGCTTCTCTCAGAAGCCACCCTGTAGCCCCTCTGTACCAAATTTCCATGCAAACCAAATCCACAACTAAACCACGAAGCAAAACACCCAGCAATGGGTATTTGAACAGTGCCCGGTGACCGGAGCTTCTCCCTGCCCCACATTTTCCATTCGTGCTCAAAAGTCACGGTCAGGGTGAGTTCAAGACAAAAGGTGAACTTAAAATGAAAGCTGCCACCTGTGAAATATAAATTGTCATGTTCTTTACGGGAACAATGTTAAAATGAATGTTGTGTGAGGATTTAGGAATAGTTGTTCATCGATTTTTGCATCCCTGGTCTTCCCCAGGGTTTGCATCCTCAGCTGGACTTCAATTCCCATCACACACTGTGCTCCTCCCTGGGGTCAGGTGACTGTCAGAGTAACATCTGATTCAAAAATACTTTTTTGAAAGGCTGGAGTTTCCTAAGGGGTGGAAATTCTTATTTGGAAGAAACCCTTATTGTTTAGCCTGGACTTGTAGTTCTAAAAGGAACTGACATAGGGATTGATTTTATGCACTGATAGCTGAGAAATATGAGAAATTCTGGGGCATAACTTTCATTCTAGAGGTAGAAAAACTACATATTGTTTACCCAGTATATAAATAAGATATTAAAAACTCTCCAGGAAATCGCTGGACTTAATGCAGTTATGAGCAAACAGCAGGAAAGAGTGAACTCCCTCCTGTCCCTAGAAAACAAAGTTTGGGATACCTTTGAACATCACAAAAACACACTGGTAAATTTTAAAATAGCTGTGCAACCTTCTCCTGAATTTTTGCCCTGCAGTTGCAACCTGTAACCTGCCTGATGTGTTTGTTAGTGTCTGCAGCTGAATCCTGAATACATCATTCCCCTTTATTTGGTTGCAGCTGTGATCCCCAACAGCATCCAAATTGGATCCCAGGGGTCCAAAATATTGTTTGTTCCTAGAAGCACGTCAAGTCTGGGCAACCCTGGCAGATATATATGTGGGTACCGCAGAGAGAGTCTCTGAAGCAGTTTTTGGGAACATTTGGAATGTATTTCACAGAGGAATAACACAGCTATCTGTTTGAGAGATGGGGATATTCCACGTAAGTACTCAGTGTTCAAAAATTAATGAATGCCATTGATTGAGTTTATCCTAGTAAGTGAAAGAAAAATTTTGCAATTTTTAGGATAGAAAAGGTACATTTCCTCACATGTACATTACCATCTGGCGTGGAGATGTATTAATATCTTGCAATATTTAGGTCATAAATCAAATCCAAGCCCTTATTGCACATTCAGAGAAAATTACTTTCTAGTGACATATGGCATAACCTTCAACTCCTAGAAATTAATAAAATTCTAGCAAATCTACTCAAATTCAGATATTTTGCGCCAACATGTTATTTTTATGGATGCTGTTAACCACTTGTAATGTGGGGGGCCTTAGGTCAATACAGAGAGTTTATTGCAAAGCTAAAGGAAATTACCTCCCAGTGACCCAGGGTGTGAACTTCCACTCCCACCAGAGGAGTTTGGATTTTCCTGGCTGTTGATGCAACAGGACATCAGAATTTTGTGCTGGGTCCTATTAAAGGGTTTTTAGAAGGAACGTGGTCACAGCTGGTTACAGAAGTGCTTGTGAAGGGAATCAAGCCTGTTGAATTGTGTGGGTTTAACACAAATCTTGCCAGAACACACTGGTTACAGTTCCTGTTCTCAACAGTCTCTTTGTGGCTTCAGAATTCATTATGCAAAAATCAGAATATATTAACAATTTGTCTTTCAGCAGCAGAAGTATTTTTATACAGCTGAGTAATAAACTACTTAGAAGGGGGAAAAAAATCTTGCCTTACAGTGTCCTGCTTGAGTTTTACTTTTTAAATTTAGTCTTCTTTGCTAATTTTTGTAAAAGCCATATTTGTCTGAGTCTAAATTCTCTGTTACTGTTGTGCAAAAAGGCACTAAAATTTGCTGCTTTCAAGCTAAGCTGTCAGGATTTAGGTCTATTAGCTACAAGCATAAAACTCCAGACAGAAGATGCCACATGATGTAACTAGTTCTCTTCTGGCTCCTTGCCCGTGCTTGCAACTCTCTCACCAGCCCATACATTTTGATTAATTCCCATGTTTGATTTACCTCTTCAGCCCGAATCTCTTAATCTGTCCAGTTTTGTAGCCGAGCCCTTCTGGCTGTGCCACCTCCCCATGGCTTTGCTGCTGCTCTCTCAGACTCCCACCCTCTCGCCCAGAGTTTCCCTGCATTCCCTCAGTGTCTTTCTCATCACTGCCCTGCTCCTTCCATCCCTTCCCTGTTCCCTGGGGAACTCGAGGTGAGGATTGCTTTCCCCAGAAAGATCATGGAACCCAAACGATCCCAATCCGAATCTCTCCTCTCGCAGTAATCCCCCAACAACATTCCTGCTTTGGTCACCGTCTCCCATTTCTGCATTTTCTTCCCGGTCTCGTGGATTCTTTTTTTCCCCCAGTCTGCAGTTTACCTCAAAAACATTTTGTACAAAGACTTAGCATCTCTTTTTCTCTCTTTCTTTTGCACAGTTCCTTCCAGCAGATAAAAGACCGAGATGAAGTGGCTGGAATTTGAGGTTGTCAGTGTTAATGTCGCAAATTAGAGGCTCGCTTTTAACAATAAGAGCAATTAGTCATCAGAGCATGTTCCTACGAGGTATAGTGAGTCAGCCTCTTTTGTGGAGCTGCCTAACTTTACCAAAGGCTGCACTTTTGAATTAAAATCACGAGTTTTGCTGAGACAATCACTGGGTGAGCTCCTGCCCTTTGTGTTTTGCATCAAGGAGGCTGCAACCATTGCAATGGCTTTTGGCCTTAAAGAGATAACAGAACTTCTGCCTTGGGTGGATTTCAAGTTCATCTTCAAGGCTTTTCATCTCTTTTTTTCCTGCCGGACTTAATCTTGCTTTTCCTCCTCTGCTGTCTTCATGTCCCATGTACTGTTTGCTTCTTCCAAGCACTTTTCTACACGGATTTTTTCAGCAGCTCCCAGAGTTCAGTGGGTTCCTGCGTGGAGATCTTGACATCTGGCTTCTTTTGGAGAGAGTTTATAGATGTCCAAGATCATAAAATACCTTGGATTAATTCCCTTTGGACACAACATTGGCATGAAAATGGACAATATAGAATATTTCTGAGCTGTTCATCTCCTGATCTTCAGTGTGTCTGACACTGGTCATAACCCAGTCTGATCAGAGGGAGGAGAGGGGATTCCAAGGACTGCCAGTCTGGGAAATTCATGCATGAAAAGGAGAAAGAACTGCTTAGGATGGTCTGGGAGGAACAGCAATAATTCATGCGCTCTTCCCTGGCATTTTTATTAATAGCTTCTAGAGACAGGAGAGTGACCTTGGTGGTCTTCTCCTCTGACTGGTCTGGCATTTGCAGGTCAGGAACCTGGGAGGGTGCAATAGCAACATGATGCATGTGAATACTCATAGCCAATTCCTCGTGATTTTAAAATTATTTACGAAATATATGCATAGACTTAACCCAAAGCTTGTGTCTTACTGACAGGTTGGGGTTTTTTTACAAGGCAGACAATATTTTATCCATCTCCCATTTGGCTCAGGTTCCTCTAAATAATGATTCTTTTCCTTTCTTTTCCTTACAATGCATTCTGAACAAATATATTTTCTGTAAAACCTGTGGCTGTAACACAAAGTCAGGCCTCGGGAGGAAACTTTTGCACATTTCTTCAGCAGGCCAAGGATTTATCTGGCCTGGCCTCCTCTCCCCTTTCCTTCCTCCCTCCCTAACCCCTAACTCCTGGCTTTAAGGACTTCATCCAATCAAAGCATAAAAAGTTTAAACAAAACAAAAAAAAGAAAACTTAAGTTAGATGTCAGGAAAAGATTCCTATCAGTGAGGTCTGCCAGAGTATAGAATAATCTCCTAAGGGGAACAGTGGGAGTCCATCACTGGGATAGATTAAAACTAGATGAAACTAAAATCAAAATCAATATCATCATTAAGGGAAGCAGCCTGAAAGGCTGAGGGATGGACAGGAAAATTTGATGCCCCTGGAGTTTAAGAAAATGGCTGTGACCTGCTGTCTAGCATTTAACAAGGGTTTTGATCAGAATGATACTTGGAAGATAGAGGGTTTTTTGCAGCATTTTTTTTTTTTTTGATGTGTGTGTGCTTAGTTTTTGAGTAGTTTTTCCTTTGGAGGGGAAAGATCTTTGGGTATAGAAACCCCACAGTATTTAATATGTTTTAAAAAAGAAGAGTAAGGAGTATCACTAATAAGGTAATCTATTAATTGGGATTCTCTACAATGTGGAAACAGCTCAACGTGTAGCACTGACCACTGATAATCCCAACAAATCGGCTCTTTGGGGTTGTCTGCTCTTGCTTGCAGAACATTTTGGAGGATCTGGACCTTAGTTAGCTCTCAGGATCTGGTCCTGATATCTTCTGGCTCAAGTACATCTATTTAAGGTCAGATTTTTCCAAACCCAAGAATAAACTGGACCAGATGCACAAATAACATAAAAAATAAATATTCATTCTGTTTTCTGAGCATGGGGAAGTCTGGCCTTTGGTGTGGGCATCTGCTCACTGCTCTGTTTCCATATTTTCACATCCTCGGAAGAAATTAGCTCCTAATGGGGTATTTGGGGAGGACCAGAGAGCTCCCATTTAACCACGTGCAGCAACTCACAGAAATGAGCAGCAGGTCAGAACCCAAAGGCCTGGCAGCAGTAAAAATATTGCTGCTAAATGTTTTTCACTAAGAAATTCTGCAATTACTGCACTCATGCAAACTAAACACGCTTTATACCAGACCTCCCAAATGGGACTGGGGTTCCATTAGGAAATACCCATTGACAGACCCAGCTTCAAAAAGCAAACCAAAATCCTGCTTCCCAATAGGAAAACACACTGGTCTTCTCCTACACAACTCAGAGCCCTGTTCTTTTTGCCATAATCCTTTCAAACAAAAGCAACCATGAAACCCCCCCCTCCAAGCTGTTAGAAATGCACCACTTGATTTCTCCTACAACATTCCCCCAACACCAACAATTCCTGGTGCTCCCCACGTAGCTCCTTGCAGTTCCCCACCGCTCCTCTCCTCGTGCACTGGCTCCTGACAGCCTGGATAAAGGATAGCAGAGAGCGTGTGTTAGCTGCAAAATAAAGTCATGTTTTATTGTTCTGACCTCTGTAATGCCAGATGTAAATCAGCCAATTGCCTTTATTAATGATTTGTAGACAGCAGTGTTTGAACAGAATGATTTTGTTTTATCCCAGGGAAAAAAAAAAAAATTAAAAAGAAAAAGAATCTTAGCTCCTGGAGATTGATTCCTGCTGTCAGGAATCATTAGGTATTTGGTACTTCTGGAGGTGTTGGGCTGTGGGCCCATGTTGGATAATCCCTCAATCCCTAAATCATTTCACTGTAAACATAATCTTTGAGTAACAAAGTCGGTCCTTGGGTATCTGCCAGAATCCCAGGATGGAGCTTGTCAAACGATTTCTCCAATTGCCTTTGGATGTAAATGGTTTGAAATCCCGAGTGCTTGGCAAGGCTGGGGATGCTGAATCAGCAGTGGAAAAACCACCTACAGCCATTCTGTCCCAGAGCCTGTTCTGCTTCCACCTGGGAAGCTCCAGAGGAAATCCCTGCTGGGGTCACACCAGAGCCCAGGGAGACTGTGCTCACCTGAGTCACCTTCTTCCAAAACCAGACAAACAGTCCATGCTAATTACAGTGGAGGCCTTTGGCCTGGGAGCTGTTTGTGCCTTGTTATGGACCTTCCTCCAAGGTCTAAGCTCTTTTTCTGGGAGTTAAAATGCAGTTTGCAGATAATTTGCCTGTCCAAGACACCCACTGCAACTCCATAGATCCCTTCCAAAGCAGCGAGCAGAGGGAGGCTGCTCCCAGCACGTCCCTGGAATGCCTGGGGGGTGCTGGCAGGAGATGCAGCTTCCCTGTGTCTCTGTGGCACAGAAGAAATAGGTGCTTGGTATTGCACATGGCTTATGTTGAGATTTACTGTGATCTGAAAATATAACAGATCTCTTCCTGAAATACGTTTTATTACTTTTCTATGTATCCCAGACTAGTCAGGACTTGTCAAAAATATCCTTTGCTTATTGGGCATTAGTGAGATTGAGAAGACTCTCCATGCAGCACTGGATGGCAAGAAACAGCCCTTATTTCTCTCATGTGAAAGTCTCTTTTAGGGATTATAGCAAAGGAGCCTGAGGCAATGCAGAGTACCTGTTTATGGAAGGATTTATAGAGAGGTTGTTTATTTGGGGACACAGATGACAAAGAAGTCCAGACCAACTTGTTGAACAATAAAGAGCAGCTTCAGTGCCTTGGGCTGCAGAGTGCTGACACTGGAGCAGGCAGCAGCCCTGTTCCCCTTTCCCTCAGCAGGGAGCACAGAGGATCATGCAGCTGAATGAGGGATCTTAATTTTCTTAGAGAGCAGACTGGAAAAGACACCTTTGCTCAGCCTCAGCCTCACTCTGTGTCATCCATAAACTGCTGAAGGAGGGTCAAGATTGTTTGCTGCTTTTAACAGCCTGATTACCAGGCACCCTCCTCCAGTTTCCTGATTTTCCAGGACTGTGCATGCTTACTGGATTCATGCTGGCACCACTTTTTAAACAATTCATTGTTTATTGGCTCTTTAGCTCCCTTGTCCAAGAGATTTATCTCATCCCAAACAAGTCAAACTCTCCTAGTCACCTTTCTGAGCCTGAGTGAAGGCAAGGAGAGCCTTTCAGCTGGTCCCTGCACCCACCCACCTTGCATTTATCTTGGCTGACCTTGGCTGACCAAAGCTGTCACGTTGCATTCCTGATAAAAGAACTCTGTGCCTTTGCATAATGGCATTAATATCTCCCCATCTCTTGGGGGAATCCTCTGCCTGGTACAGCCAAGGATAGCACTTGACATTTTCGTGGACAAAACTCCTTGGTGATTCACACTCCTCCTTTGATCAGCTTGTACACCCTGGTGTTTCCCCTCTGGTGACATTTGCAGAGGATGTGTTCCCAGTCCCAACACGTGTAACAGTGGGAATTACAGCATCTCGCTCCAGCCCCTCGCTCCAGCCCCTGGGATCATCCAGATCTTCCTCTCTGCAACACCTGTCTGTGAAATCTTGTCTCCCAGCACACAAATGCTTGATCATTGCTGAAAAATTGCAACCCAAGGTCATTCATGAAGAAATCTTTATTAGCTTGGCAAAAAAAACAACTCCTCTTTCAATTTTATCCATTATTATCTCTCCTCTAACCCCCAGCAGAGAGTAGTTTACAAGTTTTATGTTAATTCTCAGCAAAACTAATGAAACTCATACGGCTCTGTTGAAATATTCCACTGAAATCAAGAGTGGTTGAATACATTATTGTGCTTTTCTTTCTCCCAAGAAAAAAAGATTATTTCCTCAGAGGAATGAGGTTAGTCTGGATCCATCTATCTTTGGAAATTGAGCTGATGAGAATGATTTTGGAATGTCTGGATATCTGCTGACAGGAATGGATCTATTTTAGGTATTTACGTAGTTCATATTGTTGTAGCATGTGGGCACATCATGGCTTGCAAAGTATTCATTTTCTGCAGACTCCTGCAAGGAGTGAGGTGATGCCCATTTTAGTGATGGCAACATAGTCACGGCCACGTAAGAATTACCAGTGACAGAACCAAATCCATGTCTTTTAGTCACATTTCCTGGTGGCTGTGACCCCAGCCCAAGATGCTTAAATCATTTGCCTCAGCATTTTTCTTCCTTTTGGACTTCTTTCCCTAGGCACCCTTGTATTTCTCAACTGAAGTGAGTTCACAGCATGTAAATACTGTTTGGTTCTGTGTGCTGCCACAGCAGGAGCACTCACCTTCCTGCAGCTAGGCTGGGACCTGGGCCCTCCCAGGGAGAGGAAAGGTTGCATTGACTTCTTTCCAAAGAAGTCCAATCTTCCTTCTATTTTCTTTCTCTCTTTCTCTCTCTCTCTCTCTCTTTCTCTCTCTCTCTCTCTCTTTCTCTCTCTCTCTCTCTCTTTCTCTCTCTCTCTCTCTCTTTCTCTCTCTCTCTCTCTCTTTCTCTCTCTCTCTCTCTCTTTCTCTCTCTCTCTCTCTCTTTCTCTCTCTCTCTCTCTCTTTCTCTCTCTCTCTCTCTCTTTCTCTCTCTCTCTCTCTCTTTCTCTCTCTCTCTCTCTCTTTCTCTCTCTCTCTCTCTCTTTCTCTCTCTCTCTCTCTCTTTCTCTCTCTCTCTCTCTCTTTCTCTCTCTCTCTCTCTCTTTCTCTCTCTCTCTCTCTCTTTCTCTCTCTCTCTCTCTCTTTCTCTCTCTCTCTCTCTCTTTCTCTCTCTCTCTCTCTCTTTCTCTCTCTCTCTCTCTCTTTCTCTCTCTCTCTCTCTCTTTCTCTCTCTCTCTCTCTCTTTCTCTCTCTCTCTCTCTCTTTCTCTCTCTCTCTCTCTCTTTCTCTCTCTCTCTCTCTCTTTCTCTCTTTCTTTCCTTCTTTCCTTCTTTTTCTGCTGTCCTGAGCGATCTGTCAAATCCACCTGATTTACTTCCAACCCCAGCTCATGTCAGCTGTAGCTGCCACTTGATTTGCCCTGTCACAACGTTGGCCCTGCCGTGGCTGGGGGCTGCAACCACCCCTGGGAGAGGCTCCGTGGCTTTATCCCCTTCGGCTTTACCCCTCTGGCCACCGTCGCTGCGCTCCGGTGGCTCCTTATCGATGCCACAGCCAGGTCTTTTAATGCTCCCACTAAAACTCGCTGATTAAATTATGTCTCTAATTGCTTTCCTCCTTGCACAGACATAAAATTCCTTTCCCTAGCAGAGCACTGAGCTATTTCAGCCTGCACATCTCCAGCTGAACTTTCTCCAGCAGCTAAAGCAGCTTCCCTGCTGCCCACTCCCCTCTGCCCTGCTGCGGGCCCTCAGCATCCCTCCTGCTGCCTCCCCTGCTCCCTCCATCCCCCTTTTTTCTGGGAAGTTTGGGGTCGGCTCCCTCCCTCGGGCTGCCCTCCGGTGGCCGCCAGGGAAAAATGCAGCATCAGCTCTCTGCAGGGTCCTGGGGACATCGGAGGGTGATCCCACTTCCCTCCTGCCCCTGCAGCCTCTGCCGGTGCCCTTTCCCTCCGGAATGCAGGCGTTCCTCTGCTCCACAGCTATCCCTGGCACTGCCAGGAGCTGGTCAGCGAGGAGATCTGTGACGGACAGAACCGTCTCGCTCTCCCACTCTGCCCCAGCACACCCGGAAGGGGAGAAGGGAGGTGGACAATGTGAGATGCTCTGACACGACGTGAAATGCAGGAGAAATTAGAGGGGTGGCCCTCAGGATCAGGACTTGATGTCTTCTGTAGAGGCTGAGCTGGGAAAGGACTAAACTGTGATCACAGAGATCATCTCCAAATCCAAATCTCAAATCTCCAGCTCTAAAAGCCATGGGAGGATTTATGTTCGCCCTCCAGGCCTCCTGGGTGCAGATTTCTTGCATCCCCATGCCACAGGAACATTTCTCTGCAGGCACAGGCAGCGTGGGGCTGGTGGGTGCTGTGCTCGTGCCTCTCCACCTCCTGTCCTCCTCGCTCACCCAGCCCTGGCCAGCCCTTGGCAGTGTTTCTGTCATAGCTGCTGGCCAAGGAGCCAGCTGGACCTCATTACTGGCTCTGCCAGACCCAGGTTCTGCCTGCTGGGGCTGCTGGAAGTTTCCAGCCAGGACCTCAGGTTGAAGGCGTGGCACGGAGCCACCATCTTGATAACCATCCATGGAAATCGCCGTTCCTCTTCTGCAGCCAAAGCCGTCTTCCCCTCAGGCCTCTCTGCTGGAAGCAGTACGGCCATTAACCAGTCCGGCTGAGCAGCCACATGGCTCTGCTCCTCTCCCAACCTCCTGAAGGTCGTGGGTCTGCAAAAGGACAGGGAGAAACCCGTGGGCCTCAGAGCTTTTTATGCTCTACAGAACTGCTTTGGATCACTGCTGGGAAGAGATGCACACGGGTGTTGTCCAGGCTCTCCCTGCTGCTCAGGAGTGATGCTGGGTGTGAACTCCTCACGGGAGGGAAGGACATGAGCACTGATGGAGCCACTGTGAGCTGTGATCTCTCCACAGGCAGGGGAAGGCAGTGCATGGAGAGGGCCAACAACCAGGAGATGTCACCTAAAATAGCCCTTTTTAGAAGTCAGTGCTACCTCACAGCTTGAAAAGGCCTCATGATGTGCAAACCCAGAACGTGTCAGGTTTTTCCTGTTGGGCCATTTGTAGCTTTTCTCCTGCACTTCACACTTCCATCTGCTGCTGCTGGGTTGGCTGCCAAGGGCTGCCTGTGTGTCTTTACAGCCTCAAGACCTGCCCTGGGAGTAGCCGCAGCAGAAGGATGGTGCCAAGGCTTGCATGGAGCTGGACCAGTGGGGAGAACAGGAGCCCAGAGCTCTCTGGCAAGGAGGGAAGACAGACCACAAAGTTTTCAGCCATCAGAAAACAAAATCATTTAAGCGCAACTGACGGGAGAGACAGACCTGGAGAAATCCCAGAGGAGCTCAGTCAGAACCCCAGGGATATTTTAAGACCACATTGGATGTGTCAGAGCACAGGTAACAGGCACTGTTCTTATGGAGATGAGTGTGTGCTGTGACTAAGCCCACCAGGTGCGAAGCTAAATCAGACACTGCTCAAGGCCTGTGTCCCATTTAATTACCATCTTGAGAAACAGGTTGGGCCCGGATCCAGGAAAGCTGGTGGACAGGAAACAGGAGATCCGTGACCTGCTCCCACCTCAGCCACTGAAGTAGGAGGTGAATGTGGGCACCTCAAATCTCAATGGTGTGACTCTGCAATGTCTTGGCTATTTATATCAGTAGTTTGGCCCAGGAAATTTCAGCATGGTTCATGTTTGTGCAGCATCCATCAACAAGCCTTGGTAATATTTTAATTGTGGTTTTGTTTTGCTTTTTTTTTTGTTCTGGTTTTTTTTTGCAATGGTGAAGTCCACCTTGGAAGTTGCTTTGGGAACAGCATCCAATTACAGGAAAAAAGGGGGCTGACATCCACCAACAATTCCCCAGGGGGAGGGTGGCGGAAGGGTGGCACCTACTGCTATCCCCCAGGGTACAAGGGCAGGCAGTCTCCCTTCTTTCCAGAGCAATCATTCCTCCTGCAAACCTTGGGCTGGCCCTCCTGTCAGCTCCAGCCCTGCACAGGAGGAGGGGACACATTCTGATGCCTGGGCTGGAGCTGTGAAGGTTTCCTGGTGCAGAGCTGCCTTCCCTCCCCAGCAGACCCACGTTGTCACCTCGGATTCACTCCAATGTCACTCATGCCACTGAAGAGGCTCCATCCCCCAGCACCCAGGACTGGCAGCACAAACCCTGTGGGTGAAGCCCATGTTTCTGCTGGCAGGGAGGGCAGCCAGCGGCAAACCAAGGCTGTCTGTGCTCAGCACCACTTCTGAAGGTCATGGCTTGGACGAAAGCACAGACCAAGGCAGCTGAGGACCTTTCTCCCAAGAAGGCTTCAATTTCCTCTGGCAAGGCAGGACCACATTCCCAGAGAGGTGACCTATATCTAAGGATGCTGCTCTGAGGAAGCTCCAGCTCCATCAGTCTGTTTGGCTGGTTCCTGGCAAGGGACAAATAAGATGTACCAACACATCTTCCCAAGAGGGTTTCAAGGCACCACGCCTGGCTGGCCCGGGTTCCCTGTGTGTCTGTGTCCCCTTACCTTGTCTCCTGCACACTGGCATTGTGGTGACTCATTCATGCCTGCTGGCTCCCTGCAGTAATTACCAGCAGAGCTTTCTGTCGTCACAGCTCTTAAGGTAGGCTCATGCTGTGATAAATAAGCTGCTTAGCAGCATGGAAAGAAATGGTATTTAAAGTTTAATATCTTTTTTTAGCCCCTTCTCAAAGGACGCTGATTTTGTGATCTGTTTGGGAAGATGCAGTAGGTTTTGCTTCTTCCTTTTGGGAGTGGGGAGACGCACAAAGAGAGGAAAGAGAAATGGGTGTGTGCCTGTTCATGTACATGAGCCAGGCTGCCTCCCTTCCTTCTCACCTCCCTAAGCCTTGCAGAAGTGACTGACACCCTCATTATACAGTTTAATTCATGCTGGCAGCTTCACTTGGCCTTGTGGCTCTGGCTGTATCAGTGCTTTGCACCCATGGCCCATCTGTTCCTTCCTCGGGAGTAGGAACAAAATATATGACCTGGCAGCAGCAGGCAGAGATTGCCACCCACATCCCCGGGGGACCCTGGGGTCCCTGCTGAGGGCTTGCATGGTCTGTGGGTCTTGGCTTGGCATCCAGAGGTCCCCAGCAGTGACCAGGGGGGCTCACACAGGAGTGGGACAGCTCAGCTTCGTGCAGCTGCTGAGATTTCTCTCCACAGCCCTGCCAAAGCTCAGTGTTTACCCTCCCACCACTAAATCTGGCAAGAAAGGGGAAAAAGTAAAGTAATAAGGTGTCTTTCCCAGCTATGAAATCACAAAGCTCAGCCCTCCCATGACGCTTTCTGGCCAGGTGCTGCAAGCCAGGATTGCAGCTCACCGTGGAGTTCAGACAACATCTAGGTTTCCCCCAGCCTTACAGAGGAGGATTTAAATAATTTTGTCTTAATTTTCCTGATATTTATCCCGCTGCACTGGGAGTACTGTCCACTGCCTTGGACTTCTGATGGGGAGACTGAGACATGGGGAGTGGCTGTGCAGCCCTTCATCCAAAGGAGGCTTAAAACATCAGCAGAGCCACAAAGGGACACCTGGACCTTCCTCAAGCCAAGTCCTTTGATTTAATCACTGGGCAACACTGTTGGGGGAGAGAACATCTATCCTAAACCAGGATGGTTGGGATTCAAAGGCAGGCAGGACAATTCCCAAGCCCCACTACTGGGTTTTCTCCCCGATCTTGTCACTGGAGGCAGAGGCAGGGAAGGCATCCCTGAGCAGAGGGCGTGCAGGGACAAGGAGGCTGTGGTGGGCACACCTCAAAGTCACCTGTGCCTGGCGAGGTGACAGGCAGCATTAAGTGAAAGGGGCTGCTGCTGCTGCTGGGAATTATCCTTTCAGATTTCATACCTCCAGAAAAGCTGGCAGACTCCAAAGAAGCTCTCTGAATTCAAAGCCCCATGCATCAAGTTACCAGAAACATGTGAGTGATTCCAAAGGCTTGTACTGCTTTGAGTAACAATTTATAACAACAAAAGCCTCATTTAAGACAGGGACCCCTGTGGGAATGTTCCTTTTCAGTTCTCTCTTCTGTGGGTAATTGCAGAAAGATGACATTTAAGTTGTTTTACAAAAGTGGCAAGGAAAAAATATGAAAGAGGGGAAAACCGGAGAGAAAGAGGGTATGGTTGGAAAGGTGAGGAGTAGGATGGAGAGGAGCAGCTAGTCTGGCTGATATTCTCAGAGGCCAGGGAGTTTAGAAATGAGTGGAGAAAGGTTTGCTCTGAATAACAATCTCGTCTCCCAGCGGGGCGACATCAGCGGCGTGCTCCCAGGACACAAGGGACACACAGTGGAGGTGGAAAGGCAACGCCGGGCAGGGGAGCGCAGCTCATTCCTCCAACTGACAGGCAGGTGTAAAGTGTGGGCGGGTGACAGGTCCCAGACACTGCTGCCCAGAGTAAAGGATTGTGGTTTGGCCATGAATGGGAGGGCCCTGGTGGCCTGAAGTCCTCAGGACTGGGAGCAGACTGTCCAACCCCTGGATGTGAGGAGCCAAAGAGGAAAAGGAGTTTAGAATTAGTGACAGGGAACTTCAAACCTCTTCCAGCATCCTGGTGTACAATGAAGAACACAGGAAGACCAAGACACCATAGTTGGTAGAAACCTCCACTCTAAATGCCAGAGAAACCCCTCTGGGATGAAGAGCTACATTCCCCCTAGCTTGTGTGAAGGTGATAAACCCTCTTCTGTTGTGCAGATTTTCAAGAGATTTACTACCTATTAGAGGAGTTTGCATGCATTCAGTGTAATTAGACCCAGGGGGAAACACAAGCCTTTAATATCTCACGTTTTCTAAAACAGGGGGAAAAGTCCATCTTCCCCTGCTCTGTTCCAGTCCTGCCTGTGGTGACAGGTTTGGGGAACCCACAGCTGGGACTGGCTTTATCCACTGAGCTGAGCGGCTGCACACGTGCGTGTGTGCGAGTGTGCAACATCATTCTAATGATCCCTATCGGGAGGGCAAGTGGGCGAGGAAGGGGGGGTGGCAGCTGGGGCGTGTCCCTGGAATGCAGGGATAATTGGCCCTGCAGTGGTGGCGGCACACTGCTGCCAGAGTGAGAGAGACGCGAAGTGACACCCTGACAGGTCCCACCCCGCCTGGCCTGCCCTGCCTCTGCCAAAGAGACCATTACAGCCTTTCTGCTGACGTGCAGGAAGCTAAATTGGAGCTAACGACTCTCCGGAGGGGCCTGGAACAGGGACGGTGAGAGGGAGCCTCCCAGCTTTGCATCTCACCTGGGACATCTTTTTTCTGCACTCTTCCCAACAAGCTTTTCCCTCAAGAGCACAGGCGTGGGTGTGATGAGGTTGTCCCTTCCCCAGTTATCCGTGGCAATTCACCCATGCCAGCTCAGACCACCCAGTGAGTCCTGGGCACAGGAATGGGATAGAGGTGACAACACTTCAGCATCAGCTGGGAGTGAATGCACAGTCTTTGGTTTTCCTTTTCCTCCTGTGCTACTTCTCAAACTCCCTTTCACACTCTACTTCCTTGATTTCCATGTATTTGCAATTTTCCCTCCTTTAGAGAAGCAGGGGGCCCATGTTAGCTCACAGAGAAAGGGTAGAAAATATAAACATATAAATATATTTGCTATATAAACAATAAAAAAAGCACCTGTGTAGCTCCTTCTGCAGCAGCCTGGTTGATTCCAGGTCTGCCCTAGAGCTGAGTCTTGTATCCCCAGTGGTACATTTGCCATACAGAAGCAAAATGATTAAAACTCTGTAGGTATCTAAACAGGCTGCATTCATGGAATCACGGAATGGTTTGGGTTGAAAGGGACCTTAAAATGCATCCAGTGCCACCCCCTGCCATGGGCAGGGACATCTTCCACTCTCCCAGGGTGCTCCAAGACCCGTCCAACCTGGCCTTGGACACTTCCAGGGATGGGGCAGCCACAGCTTCTCTGGGCACCCTGTGCCAGGGCCTCCCCACCCTCACAGGGAAGGATTTCTTCCTAATACTCAATCTAGGCCTATTACCTGTCAGTGTGAAGCCATTCCCCCTCGTGCTGTCACTCCAGGCCCTTGCCAGAAGCCTCTCTCCATCTTTCCTGTACCTTCAGGCACTGGGAGGCCACAATGAGGTCACCCCAAAGCCTTCTCTTCTCCAGGCTGAACCACCCCAATTCCCTCATTGTTTCCTCCACCCCTCTGATCATGTTGGTGCCTTCTCTGGACTGGCTCCAACAGCCCCATGTCCATCCTGGGCTGGGAATACCAGAGCTGGATGCAGTAATTCCTCCCGGAATTATTTAGTGCAGCTAGAATGTTGTGTCACTGATGGCTGTGTGCTCTGGCCTAAGTTCAGACGTGTTGCTGGGGAATTCTCTCCCATTTTTCAGTGAAGTCACATTGTTGTCACATTGAATGGCTTGTGACTTAAACTTCCACTGCAACGGCCATGCAAGGAATGGCATTTGCTGTCACTGGGAGGAAGGGAGGTGGAGAGAAAATATTAAACTTGTTGGCTGGAAAGCTTTTACTACAGCGTGCAACAGCTCCACCTCCTCATGATATTCAAGTTCATCATATCTAAATAAATATGCTTGGAAATTGTCCATCACGAGGGAAAACAGTCATTTCAAGGGTACTGTTGAAAGCATATGTCAAAGGTAACACCACGGGCATGTAAATTGAATCAGAGTACTTAATTGGCACTGTTTTCTTCAGTACATTGATGTCATTCCAGAACAACCCCAACCCCCAGCCCACTGATGTCAGGTCATATTCTGAGCCCATTTACTTCACAAGGTTATTTCCTTTGACTCAAATGGATTAACCAGTTCCACATTGCAGGAGAGAGAGGTCAAATGTAGATCTCTCCCACTTACATCGAATTTAATTGATTTTTGTACCTGTTTAAAAGAACTTCTAAAATAGGACATAATGGAAAATAAATTTTAATTACTCCACCCCTCTGGAACACTACGGTGAGCCCATTGTGCCAGGTGGTGTTTGCACAAAACCTTCCCCATTCATGGGCAATACACCCCAAAGAGGGAACCGCTTTCCTCCTAAAATGAGCCAGAGAGCTGTTTTACACCCTGAAAACACAGACTTTCAACAAGCTCAATTGCTTTCATGGATAATCCCTCATCTTTTCTAATCCTTGCTGAAGATCTCTTAGCTCAGTGATGGCCAGTATTAGAATCCTTTCTCTTTCTTTGGGTAATTGCCCTCCTAGGATACTCCTGATCCACAATTTGATAAATGCCCTGAGACAAAGCCCTGCTGCTGCCCCAGCAGAGCCATCACAGGCAGCCAGGCCTGCTCTCCCCTCTCTTACCACCCCAGTTAGTGCTCCTCAGCAGCCTCTCAAAGCTGGTGGGCTGGGTTTGTCAGACCCTTCTTCAGCTCCATTAATACTTTGTTTGCCACTACATTTTGGGAAAATGAGTTACTGCAGTCACCAGCAGGCATTTTCCCTTGGTTATTAGCCATCTCTTTGGGGCTGTGGGATATGCTTGGAAATGGTATGGATATGCATTTTCTCACGTGAGCAATCCTTCAGCTTCACCCTTGGGAGCTCAGTGCAGTGACCCCCGTAGCAAGTCCCCCCTTCCACGGGCACCAAGTGGCTGCCACTCCAAGTGGTAACACCTGCTGGGAGCCATGGTAAATCCTGCACTCCTACAGGGTTTCCAGGTGCTTTTTTCCCCACCAGTGCAGCTGAGCTCAGCTCTGTGCTGAGTTTCCTGCCTGACTCTTATTTTACAGTGGCAGCCCAAAGACCCAGCTGAGAGCAGGCTCCATTCTGCGCTCTGTGATGCACAAAGATGGAAAGGGCTTCCCTTTCCCCCAGGACTCACCATTCCCAGCCACAATTCTCCATGCCACACTGAGTGACAAACTTATCTTTCTTTTTAATGGCAGTCCAGCAGTTTGGTGTCCCCTCCTCTCCATGTGCCCAAATATCAGAAATGCTGTGGAATCATGGCTGCTTAAGGGTTTGCTGAGTTGGCAAGTTCATGCCCATGGCTTTCCAAAGGTTCTGTCTCAGGCCATTGCCAGCAGAAAGGACTGTCAGGAAAGCTAATTTTGAGAACTTCTGTTGTGTGTTGTTGCCATAGAAAGAGATCTGAAGTGTCCAAAGCAGTTGCAGTGCTGATATTGGGATACGCCCTCAAAAGCTGTGGCCATTTATGCTGTGTTGCCACTGTAAAACAATTTCTTTCTGGTGAAAGGACAATAAAAACCTATAGGAAATAGATAGAAATAGCCTCTAATAGGCTGCTGGGATTATTGGGATGAACCCCTAAACTGAAGTCCTGGTTTGAACCATGAATTTGAAACAGCATCTCCCCACTCTCTACCTTACCCATTTCTGGCAATCATTATCTGTTTCTGACCAGAAATTCCACCTTGCACAAAAAAACTTCAGTTAAATGCCACATTAAAATGAAAAGACTGGGGTTGAAGCAGGGCCTGTTGTGAGTGAAGAGCAGGTTTGGCCCAGCTGCACTGGCCTCTTCAGGCAGCTTGTGCTTCCCTGTGTCCGAGCGGTGCCGGTGGCCCGTGAAGGACTTTGGACAAGCCCTCCTTGTCGTCAAGCGCTGATCTCACGCATGGGAGAGCCAGCCAGTGGCTGAGGAGTGGGAATCTCTGCTAATTGGTTACATCTGCCTCTAGTGCCTGGCCACCAGCTGGCACAGGCCACGGCGTTTGTGGTGCTACCTTGGCACCGGGGCCCTGCAAGTGCCATCTGTTGTCTTCCAGAGTCAGATTTCCTGGATAAACACGGCCTTCCCCATGGGAAATGTGAATTCTCATCTCTGGTGGATGGAATGTAAGAGGCCCCTTCAGCTTTCCTGGGATCCTCAGGAACCTGCTGTGCCATTATTTCAATGTGAAGCCATTATTTTATAATTTACATAATCCTTCTCCTTCCTGCATCTCATGCAAGAAGAACCTATCCCATTTCCAAAGAATTCGTAAGGAATTCTACCTTGCCACCAAAGATTCCTGTATTTGAACAGAATCAGAAAAGAAATGAAGTTTTGCTGCTTTGTTTTGTGTTTCCCATTGGACACGCTGAATATTTAATCACAGCTTCACAAGGACATGAATTTCTCTTTGGATTCTTCCCTGAGCTGCTGTGGCTGATCCTGGCTCAGGAACGGATCTCAGGCTGCTCCCAATGGACTCTCTTATTTTGTCCAGACTTGGCTGTTCTTCCTATTTTGTTGAAAGGCCTCCAGGTGCTCAGAAGAGAAACTTCTGCACACATGTACATACATATGTGTGGGCAATATACACATATATCCCCAGAGGTTTCACCATAATGCTTTTGTAATGGAAATTTCTTATTGGAGCAAAAATTTAATAAAACACAAGTTCTCTTCTGAACTGTTGTTCAGGGAAGGCTGTTTGGGTACCCTGGGTGCAAGAGAATACCTGGAGTTACTTCAGAAACTTCTGGCAAATTTATATTTGTGTCCACTGACATCCACAGAAGTCAGTGACATCTTTCCATGGAGTTGTTCTAACAATGGAGCAGTGAATAGTTGTGAATTTTGCTCCAGAAAGTTGGTTATTTGTTCTAAACTTTGAATAGTGGAGATCAAAACTTTAGAAGATGGGGCTCATCCAGGGGAATCTGCATTGTCTGTGCTGACATAACCATTTCTGACAGATTGATTAATAAATATGACACCAGTACTCATGGCAACAGGATCACAGGGGAACAGGTACTGTAGTCAATAAATAATGCAGTTATAGCTTCTCTCTTAAAAAAAAAGAGAAAGAGAGAGAGAAACTAATATCCAACCTCTTTAGAAAGCAATTATTTGGGAATGATTGCTTAAAAAAACCAGTATCAGCCTGTTTGAAGTATCTTAACCAAAATAAAGCTTATTGCCTTCCTTTCTTTTATATTCAAAACCACATTGGCAATTTCAAAACAACAAAAAATCTCTCAGGTGATGCTGTGAAACTCAAGTTCTTTACAAGGCTCTGGCACTCTGTGGGCTTAAACATGTTCTGAAGGACCAGGGAGCTCTGGGGGTCTCGTATCAAACACTAAAGGGCATGTGCTGGACAAAGCACCCAGAGCGTTTCCTCTGAACCATCAACTCCCCAGGGCTGCTGGATTCGTGTGTTGACTTCTCAGCACGGAGCCTTCCACCCTCTTTTTCCAGGCCAGGCTGCCTGTGTACAGTGAAGAATCAGGAACTGCTGTTACCAGGAACATGGCTTCAGCGCCCCAGGGCTAAACAAGCTCAAATCTGTGTTTTACCAGTCCAAAGAGACCTTTCATGAGTTTCAACCAGCATCACAAATATGCCGGGTAGGAAACATGATCTGGGCTGCCCCAGTTGTCAACACAGAGGCTGAGCGCTGCACTAGAGAGGGCAAACTTTGAGTTGTAGAATAGAAATACTATTTGTTTTTTCTGTGTTTTGGGGTTTTTTTCTTCTTACTGTAAAGATTACCCATTGGACTCAGTAAGAAGTATGAGACTGTTTGCTATAAGCAATTTCATTAAGACACCTGAAACGACAAAAGATTTAATATTTTAACCACTTAATTAAATGTACAGATGAAAATCTTGTTGATGTCAGCATGTGCTTAACACTCTGCTGAAGCAGAACCTTAGTCCAGCTAGGAAGCTTGTCGTCAGCTGGTCCTGATTTACATGAATGGGTTTATTTTTTGTAAGTATTCACCAAATAGGTTGGACAAATAATTTTTTCAACCTATCAGCTCTTCCTGTTTGTTTTAGACTGTTTGCTGGTAATTCATTATTCATTATGGCTGGTCAAGTGCAACACGTGGTGCTTCTGAACAGGGAAGGTGGGAGCTAAAGGGAAACATTTTAATGAATAATGAATAACAAACTTCCTGGTATGAATCTTCGTGCTGAAGTGGGTGAAACATTAAAAACATTTCTCATAAATTCTCTTTTGCTGCCTGGATACTCAGGAAAGGAAATAATATGACTTTAAGAATCATTGTTAACCCCATAGGGCATTTTAATATACCCAGGGTAGATATTCAAAGGCCGTAAGTGCCAAAAAATGCCAGTGGACACCCACAAAGCCTTTCAAAGGTGCTTAAGCCAGCAGTGAGCCCAGGGAGCACCACAAAGAGATGCTCTCAGGCATCTGAAATTCCCACTTAGTGCTTATCTGCATCCTCTGGAAATCTTCAGCTCAACCTCACCCAGTGATCTCAGCACAAGGCCACAAAAGCATCTCCTGAAATCATTATTTATGAAACAAGAAGCTCATCACAAGTTCCACCTGAAGCACACGCCGGTACCTTGCCGGAGGCTGCAGCTGCACCAGGAATTTGTGTGTGAGCCCACCGAGGGGAGAAAAAGGCAATGGAGACAGGGAAGCTGCTGTGATCCTGCCTGGGGGATGCTCAGTGATCTGCAGGTGAAGTGACTCCTGCAAGGAGTCAGTGGAGGACAGACCTGGTTGGGGTAAAGGGTTTATTTGTTTGCTTTCCAATGGAAAGTAATAATATTTGATTTTTGAAAAGGAAGTGAACACTGAGATGTTTTCACTTTTTAGCTGAAAAGCTTTTGCTTTGAACAATGTAACAATTAATATAGAAATCACTATTTTCTGTAGAAAACACAGAAAACACCATTTTATTTCCTGAAAACCGCTTTTCACTGAATCTTCTGGAGAAGATTGGATAGATTTTGTTGCTAGGATTTTGCGCTCAGGGAGGTGAAATCAAATGAAACTGAGGGTTCACCAGCAAACCCCGTCTGAGTCATTCCCACTGGGAAAAAACATCCCTCCACAAAACCAATCCTTCCCTCCATAAAACTCCCAAAGTCCCCCTGGCCACGAGACGTTTTCTTTCCTTTGCGGGTGGGGGTGTTTGGAGCAGGGCAGGGGGGTTTTCCTGCTGCCCACTGCCTCCCGTGTCCCGATGGATGCAGGATCTGGATGGATGCAGGATCTGGACGGATGCAGGATCCTGTCACCACCAGCCAGGAGCACTGCTCATTAGGAACAATTTGCATGCTGAACATCAGTATGACAGCTCCAGCGAGGGATTTGTTTAGCTAATTTAGAGTAATGGAGAAGAGAAATTAATCCCTTTAACACTGGTGCTCCCTGGCATGGCAAGGCTGGGGGTCATCCCCCCCACCTGCTGGCCCCGCACCTCCAGTTCTCCCCCTGTTTCCATGTGTGTTTGCCCCTGAACTGAGAGTTCAGGGATATAATAACAGGGCTGGAATACCAGGCCAGGAGCTGTCAGCGTGGAGAAAAAACCAAGGCAGCTTCTGAGTGCTTCCAGCAAGGTTAAAGCAAACAGGATTATCTGCTCTGAGTGCTTGGGAATGCTGCTGCTCCCAAAGCAAGGGATGGGGCTGGACCCCCCTTCCTGCTCTGGCCCAGCCGGGGAGAACCCAATTGGCAGCTGCTGCTCCATCGATGAGTGATGAGGGGAACAGTGCTGGGGTGCAGGATCCTGCACGAGGCCAGCACTGCCCCTCTCCAGGGGTTTGCTCCCCTGGGAAGCTCCAAGGTGAGGCCTCTGACAGTGCCCAGTTGACAGGGCTGGGCAAAGGCATCTGCAGGAGAAAGTCTCACTTAGGAAGAAATTCAGAAACACGTTCCTTTCCAGCCCTATTTTTTTCTTTTTTTAAGCATCTTTCAGCATGAATCTCTTGTTTTTTCATATTCAACTCCAGAAAAAAAACTATATAAAATTATTCTGCTCAACCAAGGACTGAAAACATTCCCTTTATCAGTTAAAAACCCTTTTAAAATCTATCCTCTGTGTCTTGTCACTCTCAGGTACACTTAGCATGCTTCAGGCATATACCCTTTCCAAATAAATGAAGATATAAGTTCATGGCAGCTGCGACATGAATAGAATCCATATTGTGAACTCAAACAAATGCCATTATAATTCCTTGTTTGTTTAACATTTATGATCACTCTACTCTCAGACATTGTCATGCGTGGCAGTCTGTATCCCTTCTCCCACACACTTGTTTACAAGTCTAACGTGAGGCTGGTTAGACCTCCTCAGCATGTCTAATTTCCTGCCTATTGTTCCCTAGGCCTCCTCTAATGCCTGGAACAGGCAGGAATGTTTTCAAGTGGAGGCTGTTGTCTCCCATTTCCCCATCAAAAGCGTGCCCAGAAAAAAGCTTTGCCGACCTTCAGTGCTCACCCAGAGCACGGGTGCAGGTTGTTTGCTGCGGAGCTCCTCTAACGCAGGGCTTGTAGTCACTGAGAAGCATTAGAAACTCACACATCATCATTTATAGGTGCAATCCAAAACTCATCTCCTTTTATAGGCCCTGGCTTAATAATTGTGGCTGCAGAATAGCCGCGGGTATTATTCCCAGAATAAGAACTACTGAACTTAAACAAGTGTAATGCAATAAGGGAGAGATGGAAGTGCCCGAGCTTTTATGTACAGAAATGATGCCAGCTTGTAAAAATGTGAATGCTGTAAAATAATGTCTTTAATTATATACAGGGAAGGAAGGTTTTCAGCAGCAGATGTCTAAAGATAGGCTCTCAAAACGCAGACCTGTCAGTGAACCCCGTGGAAAAAGAAATGGAGAAGACATTTAGGTATGGAATGACAGGGGTCATGTCAGCTTTCCTCAGATGGATGTGTGCAGGTGTGAGTGTGTAAATCCAGGATGGGGTACTTAATTACAACCATTATAATTGATAGGAGGATTTATAAGGAAGATGAAGAAGGAAGAGCGGGAAGAATGGACCGTGAATGATGCACAGCGATAATCCTGGGCTTTGCTCCTGCCTTTGACAGTGACAAGGATACCCAGGGAGCCCAGAGGAGACCTGTGCCAGCCCTTGGCAGAGCAGGTAAGGGCTGTCCCACCCCTTCGTCCGGGATCTGGTTTCATTTAATCTCATTTGCACTTCGTGGTGCCCATGTAGGACCTGCAGGCATCAGCTCCTGCAGGTCCCTGGTCAGAAGATGTTCAGGGATGAGAGGCAGGAACCAGTGGGGAATTTCTGGTGGTGGGGCTAGAACACCCACAAGTATCTTTAGGGAATGAGTGCGTCCTAATTGTCTGTCTCAAGGTTTATGGTGAAGTTCCTTCTAAAAGACTGATCCTCACAGAGTTTTGTGGCCCTCAGTTAGGCTGGATCCAGGGCTTTCCCAGCTCCCACCCACGCCTTATGGAGAGCTCAGCTGAGCTGCTCCTCAGTGCCTCTCAACACACCAACCACTGCAAAATTTGGAGAAAAAAGAGGAAAAGGGCCAATTACAACCCTGGGTGACTTTTTCTTGATTTCATTGGGATTTCTTATCACACACGAACAAAGGTGTTTTTGTCCAAGGCTTTTCAGTAATTGGAGATGTGTGGGGAGTTTCACCCACCACTTAAATCAGAACAATTGCCATGTTTTAAAAAGATTATCCTAATGTTGAGCTTTCTCGGTTTTTAATGTTTTACAATAAAGTCCTAGAAATAAAGGCTGCAATGTAGTTGCAATAGAATTTACATTAGCATATTTGGAGAGTTTTTTGATCATTTTTGCATGCATTAGAATGAAATATTCTGTAAAAATTAAGCATTATATGCAAATGAGTGCAACAAACCTACATTTTGAATAATAATAATTCATTATCCCCCTCTAATATATGTAAGTGGCTTCCTCTTCTTTTTTAAATAAAAAAAAAGGAAATGCACCGTAGACATTAATTCAGCACAGCAGAAGTTTACAGAGGAGATCCACTGAAATTATAATAGAACACATTCCTCATTTGCATAAATCCCAGAATCCCACCTGTCCAAACCCTCCAGCTATTAATAGGTGATATGAATGTCACTTGATGCTCATTTATAATGTTGTTGCTGTAATATAATGCATATTTAGGGCAGATTTTAAGAATCATTGTAATTAACAAAGCACACCATTACCGGCAACTGTTTATTTGTGTTATAGGATAAAGATGTTGCATTTGGAAACAATTATAACTCCAGAAGTGTTGAATTACCCCCTTTGGAAGTGTTGCCTTCCTTTAGTGAGTGCAGTTGGTTTCCACGGGCTGGTTGCTTGTAAAAAAATGGTTTAAAGGGACGACATGTCTGTGTCTCTGCAATGATAATGATCATTCGTGTGCCAGGCTGTGCCTGTATGACTTGAATTTATTCCTCACCCCAGGGCTGTCTGTGGTTGAAAGCTTTATTTCTCCTTTCATAGTTCTTTATGGGGAAGCTCAGTTTCCACTCCATGAGGCTGGGATCTCTGGAAGAGCTAAATGCACGTCCAGGACAGAGTGAATCACACAATCCAGAACCATGGAATATCCTGAGTTGGAAGGGACCCACAAGGGTCATCCAGTGCACTCCTGGCCCTGCACAGACCCCCCAACAATCCCACCCTGCGCATCCCTGGGAGGGTTATCCAAAGGCTCCTGGAGCTCTGGCAGCCTTGGGACCGTGCCCATTCCCTGGGGAGCCTGGTCAGTGCCCAGCACCCTCTGGGGGAAGAACCTTTCCCTGATCTCCAGCCTGACCTTCCCCTGACACAAGTGTGACTTACTCAAGTGTGATTTACTCAAAACTTTCTGGAACTGAAATGGCTTTTTTGTAGAAATTACACAGAAGGTTTGCATTGTTCAGGTTGATACTGAATTCCTTCTGTAGTAATTCTCCAGTTTATTCCAGTAGGAATAAGGCCTCAGTAAATGCCTCACGATTAGACAGAATCATTGAATGGGTTGGGTTGAAAGGAATCTTAAAATTCACCTCCTTCCACCCCCTGCCATGGCAGGGACACCTTCCACTATTCCAGGGTGCTCCAAGCCTCGTCCAAGATGGCCTTGGACACTTCCAGGGATCCAGGGGCAGCCACAGCTTCTCTGGGCACCCTGTGCCAGGGCCTTATGATAAAGAATTTCCCTATAATATCTTATCTATCCCTGCCCTCTGGCAGTGGGAAGCCATTCTTCCTTGTTCTGTCACTCCAGGCCCTTGTCCAAAGTTCCTCTCCATCTCCCTGGAAGTTCCTTTTGGAACTGGAAGGTGCTACAACATCTCTCCCAAAATCCCAAGCACCACAATGGATCTCCACGCTCAGCCTTGCTGTACAGTCTCTCTCCTTGCATCCACAAGTATTTTTACGCCACTCAACAGGTGATACCGGGACAGAGCCCCTTCCTTGTGCCACCAGCTGTCCCCTCTGCCAGAGGCTCTAACGGGACACCAGAAGCCCACCCAGGATTGAACAGTCCCTCCTTGCTGCTGAATTTACCTCCAGTGCTGTCGTAGGTCTCACCCTGGGGAGCAGCCCCCATATCCCAGTTGAGAAGGGCTTGAATTAAATCTATTCCAGCTGCAGCAGAGCCGTAGGAAAAGAGGAGGCAAAAATCTCCTGTCTTTTATGTGAGTGGATTTATTCATCCAAATTTGAATTTTTAATGGAAATATCTTCAAAATTTCAGGTTTTCCAGCATTTCTACCTCTTTCTTTATAAAATTGGTTATATCCTGCCTACAGTGCAGAGTTGATTGAGGCAGACATAGCTATAGATTTAGTAGTCTCCAGGCTCTGCTTAGGACAGATTTCAGTTTAGATTTTAACTAACTGACATGTCAAGAAAATACTGTGCTTTCCTCTCCCTACCTCCTTTTCTCTCTTTCTTCTGAAGTATTTCAACAACATTGAAAAATAATCTTCATCACTTTCCACAGGGAAGACAACAAAAAAAGCAACTTTTTTTTTTTTTTTTTTGTCAGAGAAACCTAACCAAATTTGATAGAGATACATCTGTTCAGAGGCCCCAGGAACAAAAAAAAAAAGACAAATGGAAGCTCTCCCAGTGCTCGCCTGAGCACTGCTGAGAACAGAGACTTGTTGATCCTCAGGCTTTCTGGTTGCCCGAGGAAAAGAAATAATTAAAAACATTAAGTGAACAAAACACTCTCTGAAAAACAGGGCCAATCTCTTTAGCTGAAAACCCATCTTGTCTCTCAAAGTCCTTCAGATGGCAGTGGGCTGAGCAGCTCCAAGCTCAGGCCAGAGCACAGACCCTTCCCGCAGGAGCGTGTTTTCACCACCCCCATTATTCCGGAGCCCCTTCTCCTCCTGCTGCGGCCAGTGTTCCTCAGCTCAGGAAAAGCAGTGTGTGATGTGAGACCAGCAGTTTGATATGATCAAATCCATCTTGGTTTCTGCTCTCCCTCGCTCAGCTGTGGCAATCCTTTGTCAGGGATGTCACGAGCCGCAATCACCGGGAAGTCAGCCCGGGCCACCCGTGGGGTTGGGTGCACTTTATCAGATCGATGCCACTTCTTCTCCTTGCCACGTCCTCCGGCAGCTCTCTCGCTGTGATGCCTTCATCTAAGCTCCCCACTGGAGACTGCCCACCCCCAGAAGGGCTGGAGGGAAAAATATCCCTCTGTAAGAGTGATCATAGTGCAAGAGCAGCAGAGAAGCCTTTGAGCTTCCCGTGTCTCCAACGAAGTGGCTTATGAAGCAATCGCAGCGCTTTAAGCCTCGTGCCTGCCCTGGTGTCCTGCAGGTTCCCCCTCCCGACTCCCAGGCATGGCTTTGGAAAAAAAAAAAATTAAATTAAAAAATAAAAAAGGGAAGAAAGAAGAAGAAGAATAAAGAAATAAGCCAGCAAAACAGACCATGCCCTGGAGAAGTGGTGTCTGGCCTGGCCAGGAATCAGGCACACGGGCTGCGAGGGGTGAGAGCAGCTCCTGGAGAGCAGCAGTGCTTGGAAGGGAAGGGATTTTGCTCTCGTAGGTGTTTTGCTGCTCTCAGGGAGCTTTGACACCTGAAGGCAGAGCCTCAGAGCTGGCTCTTTGTGCCCCTGGCAGCTGTCCCCACCCCCGGGGGCTGTGTCACTGTTCCTCTCTGTGTCTGGAGGGCACACAACATCTCCCCTGTTGAGCGGCCTGGCTGGGTGCACCACAGCAAAATCCAGGGAATTCTACAAGTGCTTTCCTGTGCGTTCCTGTGCCCACCTCCACCACACGTGGAAAATGCAGGTGCTTGGCTCTGGGTCTGCCAGCCCACGCACCCACCCCTCACAAGCACCCATGGACCCATGGACCTGGGCACAGGTGTGACCCCAGTGGCCCAAACCAGGGGGAGGTGGTGGCCCTGAGCCACCCACAAACCCTCGGAGCTCCCGCACACACTGGGTGCATCCTATAAATAAACACAGCAGCCTCAATGTCAGCTCCCCCCAGCCTTTGGGTTTAAATATAGGCTTTGGCTCTGCTCCAGGAGGAGGTACAAGTGGTTTCAGACTCAAACAAATTGTTATGAATCCCATTTGCAGTGTGAATATGCTTAGAGAATGTTTCTTCGGCTAATGAGACCAAAATAGCAATTAGCAGGAGTCCTAATGCTACAAATCCTGAGGAATAGGCACATATGTGTTTTTATCCTTAAGGTTATTCACATCTGGCTTCGAATGCAGAGGCCAGCTCGTCTAAACATGTATGTCACACATCACACCTAGAGCTGCACCTTGCTATTTCCCAGATTGAGATGTCCAAGGGAAAAATACTGGCTTTGAATCCCAGCAGATCCAAGTTGTCACTGCTGGTAAATCCCAGCACCTTTCTTCTCTCCTGGTTTTGTTGTTTTTTTTTTTCTTGAAGATGAAATAGAAGCAGGGCTTTTTCTCCCCCTTTCTTTGCTTGCTGCATTCAGGTTTTGCTCTCAGGGTTTTCTTTTCTTTTTATTTTTTTATCTTCTCCTTTTTTTCTCTCTTTCCCTACAGCCAACAGAGTGGTTGGTGAATACAAAATTAGCCAATTCAGACAGAGGCCAAACATCCCAGGAGAGCAGGAGTGAAAGAGAGAGAGAAATGATCAGCCCTTGCCAAACAGTCTCTCTCAACTCCACCCTGTATTTTTCCCTTTCTCTGAAAACCACATGAAACAAATGAGAATTATGGGGAATGCAAATTCCCAGTATATTCAGGGACTGCCCACCAGTGACCCTGCTCTGCCCATGCACTGCTGCAGTACAGAGCATTTCCATCCCAGCCCTCTGCCTTTCCTGCTGGAACACCTGCAGGAAAAAGGACATTTTTTACCTTTTCCATATGAAATAACAAGTCTGACCAAACCCCGTCTGGGATGAAGCCAGACACGCAAATGCCCCTGCTGCGAATTCTGCTCATTTAAGCTGTGTGTGGGTCTTGCTTGTCATGTTAAGGGGAATGGCCTGAATTCCAGCCGGGATGAGCAGCCCAGGTCAGGGCTGGGCTGTGGCCCTGGGCGCTGCCAGGCTGTGTCTGTGCAGGGAGGCAGGGCTGCTTTCTGCCGCTCCCTGCTCTCCTGGCTCCCACACCAAGCACCCACTGCAGAGAATTAATGAGAGTCACGGGGTTCAGAGCCAGGTTTTGTCCTCATCCAGAGCTGGGATGGCACAGTGAGGCGCATCCATGCAAAATTTGGAACACAGGGGTGGTGAGGCTGCTCTGCAGCTGAGGTGAACTTCACAGGGCCAGTGCTTCCCTGAGGAGCCAGGGAATCACAGGATGGTTTGGGGTGGAAGGGACCTTAAAGTTCATCCAGTTCCAAGACCCTGCCATGGGCAGGGACACCTTCCACTAGACCAGGCTGCTCAGAGCTCCATCTAACCTGGCCTTAAACACCCTCCTTAGCTTCTTAGTATTTCCTTAGTGCTTTGAGTCCACTGAGAGTCTGAGTGGTAGCCTTAAAGATGATTTTAATCACTTGCCCATTCCTAGTTTTGTGAGGAACTGGTGATGACTCTTATGAATAATGACCTCCATAAAGTGGTTGGTAAGCTGGGAAACATCAGGACTGCTCTGGAATATTTTTTTCCTGTATTGCATCCTGTGAGTAGGGGGAACAAGGAACTTTAAATAAAGGGAAATCTTCAGGAGACCACCAACACCGACTTTTAGCAGTAAGGTCCACACTAAGTGCCAGGACATCCAGTCCATCAAGACCCCTCTAAGGCCAAGTCAATAACATGATTGAATAGCATCAGAAAAGGCTCCTCGGGTGTGCAGAGCTGGGACTTACGTGTAAGAACGGGAAATAAATCCATCCTAAGCAGATCTCTGCAGCAACATGTGTAGAATAACAATATTGGCAGCAGCAGGAGCGTGTAGGTTACCAGATATCACTGGAACTCATGGAAATGGGGCTTTAGCTGGACTGGTTCCCAGTCACCTGTTGTGCAGACTTGTTTGGCCTTGCCAGAGTCCCTGACTTTTCCAATCAGCCCTTCCCTCACACTTCTCCTCTCCCTTTTCACCATTTCCTAACCCAGCTCTATCTCCCAAGAATGGCTGATTTCCAAAGTGCCAGCGAGTGCCTGAGAATTGTGTAATTGGAATATAATTAATGAATTAAAAGAATGAGATGTTTTAAGTGCTTTCAATATGCCAGTCCCTATAATTATCTACAGAAAACGTGTTCATTAACAATCTCAGAGTGTGAGGCTGTGGCTCCTGCCTCTCCGTGCTTCTTTCTCTGGTGAGGCTGGAGGTGGAGGTGGGAGCAGGGAAAGGGCTTTTGAAAATCTTTTGAAAGCTTTGCTTTCTTCCTTGGTTTAGAGCAAGTTGGAAGAGGAGTGAGAGTCTGCAGAGAATCTGACAGTTCCCAGCAGACGTGAAGGCAGCAGGATTTGCTGGATCAGGGTCACAGGACCCGTGTCCAAATGCTGGCTCTGCCATGTGTGTCCCGTGCATGAACTCAGAGGGAGGGGTGTGCTCTGGAGGCACAGGGTTCATCCCCTGCCCCAGACAGCCCTGTGCCATGGATGGAAAGGACAGTCATTTCTGCTGGAATAGAGGAGGTTTGTGTAGAAATAATTGGACACCATTTTTCATTGTAATATCATGGCTAGAGAGGGAACTGGGAGGTCTCATTTTTACTGGTGGGGAAATATTGGGCATTTCCTCTCCTGGATTTGCTGAGCAGGAGCAAGGAGAGGGGAGGCCCAGTCCAGCTGGAGCAGTGGTCAGAGGGAAGCTCTCACTGGGAGGCTTGCAGTGCTTTCACCAGGATGTGGGGTGGTGGAAGAGCCTGATTTTACTTCCCTGGGTGTAAATCAAGAGCAATTCCTTCTGTGCCAATGGAGTGGCTGAGACAAGTGAGAGGTGAACGTGGCCTATTGGTATTGAACGCACTTAAAACATCTCTTGAGGGCACTCCTGTGAGGGAGCTGCTCTGTGAGACTGATTGACAGGGCACAGCTCTGCTCAGTGTCCATCCTTCCCACGATCCTAAATCGTAAATTAACTCAGCCACAGATGTGACTAACACGTTCTCTGTCTGGAACATTTTAGCTGGCTGCAGGCTCCCAAAATTGTTTTCTGTTAAACTTGGGGAGTAAATGGCCAGTTCATTTGGAAGGGTTGAGCAGGCAGCACACAGATATCAGCCCTGTGCCCAGTTTAGGGAAATTACAAAGGATGAATCACAGGGTTATGTCCACACTTTACCAAATCCCCGTAATAACCTGCAATAACCTGTTCTTGCTGGACAGGCAATGTCCCCCAGCAGACAGGGTTAAACATCCAGTGCTGAGGAAGAAGCTGAAAGAACCACACTGAGGGCAAGTGCTGATGAAGGAAGGTCTTTGCTGGGTTAAAAAAAAAAAGCAGCCACAAGCTGACAGGGTTGGGTCCTGCAGGGCAGGAGAGCCTTGACATCCTCCTTCACAGAGACCTGCATCCAGAGTGTCTCCTCTCCTTGGATGTGGCTTCCAGCATCCTTAAGCCACCAAGGGAAAAGCCAAGATTTGGTGTGATTGTGCTTTTTAAGCTTAATGGGACAGAATTAACAGAAAGAACACAATTACAGCCAGAACTGCTTCCTGTCAGTGTTTCCATGTGGGAGCGGGTGGTAGCAGCAGCCCAGCTCTCTGCAATTACAGCTGCACATCCCAGCCTCCAAAAATATTTGGTTTGGTTTTCAAAGCCTGGGAGCCCAAGGAGGCTGTTCCTGTCCTGTCTGTGGAGGATTAATCAGTCACTTAGCATTATAAAAAGCAGAACATTTCAGTGGAATAGGGAGGAAAAGGTTTCCTTGTCTCACAAACCTTTTATTTTACCTTCCCTTGTCTCATCCTCAGACAGAATGAGAAGCCAGAATGGTGAAAATGCTCACAAAAGCTCTGGAAAATATAATTTAAATAATTTTGAAATATCATGCTTTGATTTGGGCATTTTCTAAAAAACTATTTCAGTTTGTATCAGACAAGTAATTTTAAAGGGGAAATCTGGAAGGTTTTGTTTCAAAGTGAGAAAATGGAAATTTTGGCAATCTTAAAAGGAATAATGTTTTTGCTTCATGTAAAAAAGTCATGAAAACTGTCTCTTTACTGCAAATATTTTCATTTTTGACAGTTTGCTATTTTTCAACCAGAAAGTGTTATTAGAAACATCTGAAAATAAACACAGAAGGAAAGAACTTTTCTATGGTAGGGAAGACAGGTACATTTCTATGAAATAAAATGAGTTTCTTGATGTCTGCTGAGCCCTGCTCTTAGACTAAGTCATGAGCACAGAAAACACGGTTTAGCAGGGTTTTTTGGTTGTTTTTCTCACCATACCAGGAGGTCAGGTCCTACGACTGCTCTTAATATTTCGGCGCTCCCTAAATTCAGCAAAACCCATCCTGAATATAAAATACTAACTAATATATAATGGGCACGGAGAGCATCCCCTGACTGGGCTGATTTCCCCGCGGGATGCATCAGCTCCGCCGTGGCCACCCAGGGATTCGCCCTCTCTGCTCTTCAGCTGTGTTTCCAGCTTTGGCGTCCATCTGGCAGCGCTGAGCCGAGCGCGGGGGCCCTGGCAGAGAGGAGCCATCTGCCCCCCTGTCCCCAGTGCCACCACCAACCGCGGGGTGGGAGGGGGCCGGGCCCGGCCTGGCCGCAGCAGAAGGCGGCGGTCAGCGGGGGCTCCCGGCTGGACATCGGCCCTTCCGAAAATCTTCAGCCAGCCTGTGAATTGGCAGGGCGGCGAGCCACGTCCTAAAAGGCCAGGACATCGTCTGAGCATTGCAGCACATATCAGAGGAGAGCAGCCTTTTGATTTTCTTTTTAAATTTTTTTTTATTTTTTGTATCCTGTGATGGCTCCGAGTGTCGTGTCCGTGGTGATATCCGCGGGAAGAGCAGCTCGTGGCTGGGGAAAAGCTGGAGGATAATCCAGAAAAGTTTAAGGGTGGAGAATATCACAACATAAAATATCTGCTTCCTCCAGTAGCACTCAAACAAGAAAAAAATGACCATGGACAGGACAACAAAATCATAGAATGGTTAGTTTGGATGGGACTTTAAGGATCATCCAGACCAACTCCCCTGCCAAGGGCAGGAACACATTCCACCAGAACAGGTTGCTCTTTGAACATCAAAATCTATTCCTTCTTCTGCTGCAGGTTCAAAGCATAGCCTGGCAGAAGAATTTTAACCAAACCAGGTCTTGGTTTCCTTATCTGAAGGACATAAATTATAACACTTTTCTTCCTGACACAGTTCTCAGCAAGCACAATTCATTAACTTTCCTGAAGTGCTTTTAAATCTCCTATTTCAGGCACTACACAGGTATTCAAAACAGAGTTCACAGAGCTAGCTGCAACCACTTAAAATGAAATTAAAATGCCATAATTCCAGATTAGGATAAATCACACTCAGAAAAGTTCTGATGACAAGTTTATGAATTTTTCTGTGTTTGTGGGGGCTGCAGGAGTCCTAGGAGATATAAAAAAGCAATTTTTTTGACAATCATTCTGAGATTGAAAATTCCACAGCACTTCTGGAATTTAAAATTTCAGCTCCACGTTGCCAAGCAGAGACAGGATGGAGGAAGAGCTGGAAAGATGGAGAAGAAACGAAGTGAGTCATGTCCAACCTCTCTCCCTGTCCTGATCTCCAGGAAAGTTGTTGACATTTTGACATTTAGACCCCAAAACTTTCAGTGACAAGGTCTGCCCAGGAAAAAGTGATGAAGAGCTGCTTCTACCCTGGGATCCAGGCAGGACTGACCTGTTCTCCATCCCTAAAGTTGCCAGAGGAAGACACCTCAGCCACAGGTGATCTGAGAGTCCACTGGTTAATACTGAAGGGATAGCCAAGCTGTCCTTTTAATATGTGAGCATGTCTGCCTGGCACTCTCTGTTCTCCCTGTGTTCAATAATGTAAATAAAGTCTTTAAGAAGCCCATTACTTTCATCTGCAGTTCTGAGAGAATTGCTCAGATTCTCCCTTGGCAGTTCTGCTTGCGCATAATAACAATACTAATAAAAAACCTCGGCAAAACAACCAACTCCAAACAAAAAAAGAGATAATAATAGTCAGAGCAGTAATAAAATAAAGTTTTGCCTTTAAAGATGTTTCCGTCACTTGAAATAATAAAAAAAAAAAATTTGCCAAAGCTTTGCTGGCATCAGATTCTTCTTTGGCACTTGGGAATTTAACGGGGAGCAGGATTTCCTTTTCAGAGACAGGGATGCAAGGATCAGTCTGCCAGCACTGGCAACATCCATGGGCCAGCCAAGGCAGGCTGGCTTTTTTTTCCTCTCTTTCACACTAATTTCAATCTGCCTTTCAAATTTTGGGAGTTTTTTTTTTTTTAATTATTATTTTTCCCTTTCACTCTTTAAGATTCCCTTCTCACCTTTCATGCTGGTTCCTTTGTCATCTCACCCAGCCTCCACCTGCCGTTCACACCTCTTTGATTTTGGCCTTGAGCTGGTCACTTGAAATGGAAATGTGCTTCCCCACTGTGCTCTTCTTCTCCCAGACAGCCTCTGAAGGGCTGAGCGTGATGCTCCTGAGCTCCTTGGGATGCTCTCCTGAAGCATCAGATGACCTTGGCCAGATGGGGCCTACCTATTGCTCATCTGGGCTTGAGTAGGACAAACTCAGGCTTTGCTGGATCTTGGATTAATTTGGAACCTCCTTGGAAGTCATGTTTCTTTGCTACAGTGTTGTTTTGGAACCAGAACCTGCCATGGGAAAACTGGGGGAAACGAAACCATGTCAAACAAGCTGTTTCAGTGTTTTGTCTGTATCACAGTTATGTTTGAACTTTTGAAAACCTTTCCAATTTGAATTGTAATATTATTATACTATAATTATCATACACCATACATTCTTCTTCTTCTTCTTCTTCTTCCTCTTCTTCCTCTTCTTCTTCTTCTTCTACAGTTTTGCTGATTGAAGAACAGAAACAAAGCTTTTTGTGGAAATAATATATCCATCCAACCTCAGATATGTTATTTGCATGTGTGGGGGGTTTTCTTTGAGTTTTTAATGCTTTTGCTCCACAGAGAATTTTCAAACACTTGTTATTTTCATGCAATTTGGTACTATGCTGAGCTTAAAATCTTCGATTATTTTATCAAAATTGAGTTGTCTCAATCCACAACCAGTGACCTGAAACCTTTTCTTGGCACCCTGAGACAACAAAATCTCTGTTCCCTCAAACTGTGTTCCTTCAGCTCAACACCATTTTCTTGATTGTATCCAGAAAGCTTCACTTTTCCACTGCTGGAACATCACATTTTTAAAGGAGTTGTTTTAAGGTCAAGTTTGTTCTGTCCCATTTTTCCTGTGTAAATGGAACTGGACTCCTTGGTCCTCACACTGTTCACTCGCTGGTTTACTCAGCCCATCACACTGCTCCCTGTTCCCTGTCCCCTATTTCCCAGGGAAGGAACTTATAAATATTTTATTGTGCATGTTTGTGAGTCAGTCTTTGCTTTGATTGAATTCAACAAGTTAGTGAACAACAAACAATCTCTGTGGCTGGAGCAGACAGCGGGGCAGGCGAGGGATGCTCCGTTCCAGCTGCTGGGCTGAGCACTCAGCAGAGACAGAGCAAATCACGGGCCTCCCATCCCATTTATGGACCCCCTTGGAGCCCAAATACTCATCAAAGACTTGAAAAACTGTTCAGGCAACATTTTTGTCTTTAAACATTCATTAGAATCAAGCAAGCTGCCAGGAATAATAAGCCAGGCACGCAGTTCAAGCCCCATCTCTGCAGAATCCTGCTCTCTGCTGCTTCTTCCCCTCCACCAGCACCTCCCCTATCCCCCGTGCATAACCTCCAGCAAGATTATTGGAGGTTTAAGAGAACAGGTTTAGTTTATCATTAAAACAAACCCTGTTTTTCCCCATTGTTCCATCGAAACAAAAAGATAATTCTATCGAAACAAAAGTGTTGTCTGACTAATGGTTCAATTTCCATCACATTTTCAGCAGAAGAAAATATAAACACGTGGTTTTGCTTTTCATTTTGTCAAAGTGGGATTTTTTTTTCCTTTGGCTGTGGTAGAAATGTTCATTTGGATGATATTGTTGAAGTCACACTCTTTAAACACATGGCTTATGTTGGAACAATGAACAAATATTATTTGATGCTTTCTGCTAAGTTCGCTTTTCATTATAATGGCTCGACATTTTTGGAGTTGAAGATGTTCATGAAAATCAAACATCAAGATGCTTCCTGATAATATTTTGACAATTTTGATCTGGGGGTAATTTTGCATTTGAATTTTGATGTATAACAAAAATAAATGTTAACATTTCAGGAAATCATCTCTGCCTGCTCTGACCAAGGGGGATGGAGCATTTCCCAATGATGATGTTTGGACAGTGACTGTGATGAGAAGCCCTTCTTCAACTGATCTAGTAAAAGAGGGCTTTTTTTTCTATAATTAAAGAAGATTGGCAGTTTAAATTTGTGATGATAAAGAATTAAAGATTAACACAAATAGAAATGCTTTAGAAATCCAATAAAATTTTATTTAGAAAAAAAAGTGTTTAAGTGGGGGAGGGAAACAGATTTTTTTTCCAACCAGTTCTCTTGCAGTTTAAATTGGAATGAATAGCAGGGGAAGAACCCCACATCCCTCACTCAACAATCCTAAAAACACTGATTTAAGAAAACAACTCTGTCTTGTTTTTTAAATTAAGGTATTAGAACCTGTCTCTCTGCTCATCTCTTCTTCTCCAGGCCCGGATTATGTTTTGATTTTTAATAAAATTTGACACAAATCTGACAATATTTTGACCAGGCTTTGCATTCAGGAGATTAAAATGAGCAGCTGGAAATGGCAGTTACATCCCTGGCCTCCACGCCTTCCCACAGTTTCTCCGGCCGGTCCCCTCTGTCCCCTGCATCCCCGACACCTCTCTGCTTGTCACGGCATTCTGGCCAGGCTCAGTGAGTCTCCTTGGTCCCTTCCCTCCGCCTGAGCCCCTCAGGTCACCCCCAGGAGTAGGATTTTCACCCTCTCCCTCCATCCCTGTGTCCTCACATCCCGGCAGCCCCACACGGGCACCATCTCTGTCCCTTGCATTTCCTCACAAATTGAATTCATCACCAATGTATGAATAAATCCCCAAGAGAATAAAAGTTCTCGGAGGTAATTGAATCACACAAGAGTGATGGGGCTTTCTTTTTTATTTTTTTTTTCCCCTTGACTCATTCCCAGCCGAGGTTCAATCAGCATTCATTACTCCCACCTCCCTCCATCTGAAACGCGAGAGGATCTGGGTGAAGGAGGACTCTTCGTCTTCTGATTAAATCTTCCAAACATGATGGCCTATCAAGCTCAGTAATTTGGGAGCCAGGAAACATGAGATTTTAATTCAACGCAGATAAAAAGGCACGACCCGCAGAACCAGCTGAGAAGAACAGAGCAACAGAATTGTATTGAGCTTGTGATGCCTTAAAATTTTCTTTTCAAAGGACAGTTTGATTAAAAAGTATTTAAAAATATTTTAAAGCGTAGAGCCACTTACAGTGTTGAAACAATTAGCAATCAAAAGAAAATCTTTTGATTTGACATTTTTGCCCTCTTATTTGATTTTATTTCAGTTTAAGGAAAATATTAGGGAAAAAAAACCCTAAAATTCAATGAAAATAATAGCAATATTCCACACATACATGCCACTTGATTAAACATTTAGATTGCAGTGTTCTGACATTCTCAAAACGAAACATTTTTGACATTATGAAATGGAATTTTTCAATAAGCTTGTTTTGATCTTTCCAGATCAAAAATATCCCGGAATTCTCCATCAAAACAGCGTTTCGAGGTTTCGCTTCTCAGGCTGATTCGAGGGAATGAGATCTCTGCTCTGCCGAGGCCCCAGCAGCCAGCGAGGAGGAGGCTGCCAGGACGGAGAGGCACATCCCACCGCCCGTGCCCAGCCCGGGCTCTGGTGCGGCACCTCGGGATGGCAGGCGGGGGCACAGCCGGCGTCGGGCACTCCCACGGGCCTTTCCCCTCCGGAACAGAGCCAGCCCTCACACGACACCACCAGGGGCTCTGCTGTCCTCTAGCTGGGATCTAACCTGTGACCCGCAGCGCTGAGAACACCGCGCTCCGCTGCCTGAGCGACGGGAAATAATTCCGCAGCTGCCGGAGAATCCCGGGCTCGGCAGAGCTTTTCCCCACTAGAGGGAAGTGCATTCCCACGCTCAGGGGTGAGCGGCCAGCAGTCAGTGCTCATGCCGTGGCTCTGTACACCCGCTCTCCGCTCCAGCACCCCGCTGGAACCTTCGGCTGTCCACCCCAGTATCTCTGCCCAGCGTCCGCGGCAGCTGAAGGGGAACAGGAATCGCCTGAGTGCCTGTATCCACACTCCCATCCCTTGCCATAACTACCACACCAGCCCCACTGTTGGCAGGTGTGTGTCCAGCTCTGGCACAGCTGCCCAGGGCAGTGGTGGAGTCACCATCCCTGGAGGGATTTAATAGAAGTGTGGATGTGACACTTGAGGACATGGTTCTTCCAAGCAACTCGTGATAGTGCCAGGGAAATGGCTTAGAGTCACACTGCGAGAGGTTCAGGTTGGATATTAGCAAGAATCTCTTCACTGAAAGAGTGATTAAGCACAGGAACAGGCTGCCCAGGGAAGTGGTGGAGCCACCATCCCTGGAAATGTTCAAAAATGAATAGATTGTGCTCTTCATGGTAAGTTTTTGTGGGCATGGCGGTACTCAGTTGAAGATTGGACCTGAGGATCTTGGAGGTCTTTTCCAACATTAATGATCCTGTGATTCTATGGTTTACTCATTGACCTGGCAGTGCTGGGTTAATGGTTGGATTTGAAGACCTGAAAGGCCTTTTCTGACCTAAATCATTCAATGATTTTACGTCTCCTTAGGGGATAAAAACACGGGCAAAACTCAAGCTCTGCAGGGAAAGAAAGGGTTGATCTACTTGCTCACTCGAAGAATGTCTATAAAGACGTGCCGGAGCTGCTGGAGGTGCACTGAAGATCTGGCCCTGAGCCATTTCAGCACTGTCTGCACTTGGAAAACTGCTCAATGCACAGATGTGATCCACGCAGATGGGCTGGAACACACGCATCCGAGGCAGTGCAGCAAAGTGCACGCAGTGACAGTGCGGGGATGTGAGCAATCAGACACAGGCTGTGTGAAATGATGGATGTGTGACCAGATACACGCTGCGCTGCCTGTTTGTTCAGCCACCAAGGCTCACACGCCTTCCCCTGTGTAGATTGGCTTTTCAGACAAAGCCTCCACACGTTAACGCAGATGTAAGAAAAGATGTGTCTCCATGAACACACAAGCGAGGCAGGCGCATCTGTGAGATGCAGATTTGAGTGAGCTGCACAAACCCCTGGATATAAACTACCTAATTGCCTGGATAAAGCTGGGAATACTGACGTGTGAATATGCAGAGAAACCCAGGCAGCACTCCTGGGTCCTTTGCTGGTGTGCTG